>RJVU01060294.1:205770-217924 GCA_003731715.1 Anabarilius grahami
TTCTATCCCCCTACACTACCCCTATCCCTAAACCTAACCATCACAGGAAACATTCTGCATTTTTACATTTTCAAAAAAACATCATTTAGTATGTTTATTAATCCATTTCCCTCGTGGGGACCGCTGGCTGGTCCCCACGATGTAGGTGATCTCAAGTTTTTATTACATCGTGGGGACATTTGGTCCCCACGATGTAATATAAACAAGAACACACACACACACACACACACACTCAAACTTTATACAGTCTTCATCTCATGTACATCATTCACATGACTTTTCACAAAAGAACACTTTATTTGAGCGCTGGATAAAAGTTTATTTATGTGTTGTTTGGTTTTATTTGTTGTATTGTGAAACTTTTTATGCTGCCATTTTGGATAGGACTGCCAGGAAGAAGAGATTTTATATCTCAATGGGACTATCCTGGTAAAATAAAGGATAAATACAATTTCTTTTTTTTTTTTTATACTACTGTAACTGCAGGTGGGGAAGAAGAAGAACTGAAATGGGGATCTTTTGTAGCAGTTTTAATAAATCAAAATGTGATAATCCGAAAAGGCATGAGAGAAACAAAATGCAGTGTAACATCTTTGCATAAACAAAGACAATAACTGACAAGAGAAAAAACACAAACACATGCTATATATACACAGTAGAAACTAACAACTAAACTAGACACAGGTGAACATAATGATTTAATAAAGAAACTAATCAGTGACTATGGAAACAAACTGACAGAAAATAAACACAGGGAACAGGAACTCAGAAATGACTGGAACGGAAAAACTTCACAAACAAAGTCTCAAAGCAGAACTGACAAAAATTTGCTGTGACAAATACCTAGTTCTGTCATGAAACTCTAGATGGCACAGGCTGATAGTTCCTTAACTCAATCTGGTAGCATATTGGCCAATGAGCTGGGGCTCAACAGTCAAATACCGGTAGAGTTTGCTGTTTCATAAAGCAACTGAAATCAACATCTAAGATAAATGAACACTCTTTTACTCCATATCTCTGTGCATATTGTGTGTTAATTTCTAAATGAGCAATCATAATGTAAACTAGCATCATGTTTAACAGTCTGTGGAGTGATTTACCAAGCATATAAGATGTAGCGTTAATGCAATTGTGTTTATGCAGCAGCAGTCTATGTATGTTTTGCTGTGAGGATATGCCGTCTAAGCTACGGTTATCAGAAAAGGTTAAAGCGAAATAAGCTTTCATGCTTTGAAAGGGGTTACCACGTTTATCTGCATAAAGCCTGATTTATACTTTCGCCTGGGTCCACACCGCGAGCCTCCGCTGACTGACGCCGTTGTTCTATTCTTTGAAATGACAGGAGGCGACTTGGAGAAATTGTTCTCTAAATCAGCAGGAAGCAGCAGTGAGAAGAAGTAAGGTACACATGACAATGTTTATTCTAGTAACTTTTACACTTCACCAAAACCACACTGCAAAAAGAATCGTGTAAATCCCAGTAAACCTTGAGATTATTACTTGTGACATTAGAACAAAATATATGGATATGAGAACATGTATACAATTATATTAACAATCTCTTAAATATTTTCTAATTTCACTAAACATTTTCATTTAATTTCATGAACATTTTTATTAAACATGGACCTTTATTTTCATTAAAAGGGATTATTTCTGGTATTGTTGGCACATTTTGTAATTGTAAGCAACTAATTGAGACATATTTCCAAGGGCAATGTTTCATTGGCGGTTGAATGTGTGCGGTTGATTTGAGCTGCACACAGCATCAATAGCATTCTCCTGTCTTTCTTATTGCTCAACAGCAATGTATCATTGACTTATCAAAAGAATCATGTCAAAGATACATCAAATGATTTTGATGTATCTTATTGTCTTTCTTATTGCTTAACAGCAATGTATCATTGACTTATCAAAAGAATCATGTCAATGATACATCAAATGATTTATTACATTTGTTCAGGTGATTGCTGGGGTTCTCATCTCTATCAGCTTGCAAAATGTATTGTTAATGAGAACACAGTGCTAGAGGATGGGTGTGTGTGTGTGGGGGGGGGGGTGCTTTGTCTTACCTTGTCCTGACTGTGTTCTTTCATATGTGCAGATATATGCATATGCCTATGCAGCAGCTTGTTTTCTCCCTCAGCAGCACACATATATTGGCTTATATTGCCCATTTCTCCACAGGGTGAAAAATTGCTTTACAAATGTATAGCAATAGTCTTTTCAGCATTGCACAACTGTGCTACAAACTCCAAATCTAGAGCGGCTGGGAAAAGCTGCGCAACTGTGCAGCTTTATTTGGCATTGGCTGTACAGCCTGTAAATTATCTGGAAAAGATGTTGTGGGGGGAGGGCTCTGCACTTTTCTTGTGTCTCCTGCTTTGTTGGGGGGTTATTTCATGTATGTTATATGTGCAGTAGCAGCTTGTCTTACATGTTCACAGCTATGTCTGTGAATGTATTGGCAGTAGCAAGTCTCTGTACTTACACTGCAGCAGCAGCAGCGTAGCACATCTATTCTGCCAAGACCAAATACATTAACACTGCCATATCCATTACCATGTCAGTCTCTTCAAGAGTTGCCATGACAGAACTACTACAAGGTATTTCTAAGATAACATTTTATGTGTGTGTATTAGAGCCTATAAATCATAATTTCAGTGCCATCCTCAGGCTAAATAATTTTAGACAATTTAGATCTCTGCCAGAAGTACATCTGCATGTGTTCAGTGATTAAAAATAAGGTAATTTGAAGTTCAAGTTTGATTTGTACATGATCAGGAGAACAAGAGGTTTAGTGAGAGGTTCATTTTATGAGTGAGTGCGTTTTTTAAATTTTTTATCCAACTATTTCTATCACTTTGACTTATTGTTGCTGGCATCACACTGACAGGGTAATGGGCCATTAGAGGCACTGCCTCCTCTTTGACTTTTTGCCTATATCTGACTGTTTCTCCCTCACATTGACTACACACTTACATTTTTATTTTTATTTTTGGGCAGTTCCCAGACAGAGGTTAAAGCTGAGTCCTAGACTAAAATGGCCTTTCAAACCAGATTAAAATAAATATGCTTTCTCTGTCATGGTTTTAGATAGTCCTAATCTTAGTTTAGTCCAGAGTTTAAAAAGCTGATTTCCTGGAGGTAGACTAGAGCTACTCCAGGGCCAAATTGCTTGAACTAAACCTACCAGAAGTCAATATACAGTCATGTGAAAAAGTTAGGACACCCCCATTGAATTTCATGGTTTTCTGTATCAGGGCATAATAAAAAAAATCATCGGGTCCTTGGCAGGCCTTAAAATTTGGAAAATAAAACCTCAGATGAACAATACCACATGACATATCACACTGTGTCATTATTTATTTAGCAAAAATAAAGCCAAAATGGAAAAGCCATGGGTGACAAACTTAGGACACCCTTCCTGTTAACATAGGAATTAAGAGGTTAAGAAATGGTCAGGCACTGCTAATCAAATGTCTTTGATTAACTGATCACCAGCAAGTGTGATCACCTCTATAAAAGCTAAAGTTCTCGCAGTTTGAGCGTCTGGAGCCTTCAGATGTGTGTTAACTTCCTCACGAAAAAACCTTGAATACTCTCTAACACTTGATGGGTGCTCCATTAAATCTTCGTCCTCAGTTAGGAACCTGGGTGTGCTCTTTGATACCAATCTTTCATTTGAAAGTCATGTTTCTAGTATCTGTAAAACCGCCTTCTTCCATCTAAAAAATATATCTAAATTACGACATATGCTCTCAATGACAAATGCGGAACAGTTGGTTCAATGCGTTCATGACCTCAAGACTAGATTACTGTAACGCTCTACTGGGTGGTTGTTCTGCTCGGCTTTTAAACAGACTACAGTTGGTCCAAAATGCGGCAGCTAGAGTTCTTACTAGAACCAGAAAGTATGACCATATTAGCCCAGTTCTGTCAACATTACATTGGCTCCCTATTAAACATCGTATAGATTTTAAAATCTTGCTACTTACCTATAAAGCTCTAAATGGTTTAGCTCCCCAATATCTAAGCGAGCTCTTGGTGCATTATAGTCCTTCACGTTTATTGCGATCTCAGAATTCAGGCCAGTTGATAATACCCAGAATATCAAAATCAACCGAAGGCGGCAGATCCTTTTCCTATTTAGCACCTAAACTCTGGAACAATCTTCCTAGCATTGTTCGGGAAGCAGACACACTCTGTCAGTTTAAATCTAGACTAAAAACACATCTCTTTGCTCTTGCATACACATAACACATTATCAATACAATAAACATTTTTTCAAATCCGTTAAAGGATTGTTACGCTGCAATAATTAGGTCGGCCGGAACCGAGAACATTTCCTATAACACTAGATATACCTGTAGATCAGAATAAGAATGGCATCTACGCTAATATCAGTCTCTCTGCTTATCCTGAGGTTTGCCGGGTGCTGGACCCAGGCCGTATCCAGATCAGATGGAGAACCTGTGCCTGGACCGGACTACAACGTGGCCCAGGAGACAATGGGCCTACAGATCCAGTTCTGGTTGCATCTATAATTCAGATTTTTAATCTCCGTATCCGCTTACATATATTTATATATAATCTATTTTTAATCCCTATAATAAAATTGTATAATTCAGATTTTGATCTCCATATCCATTTACATATATTATATATATCTTCCAAGGGGTTTTTTCCCTCCTAGGACTTTTTTCCCAGTGTTAGCACGCTGGGTTTTTCTCCTAGGGGGTTTTTTCCACCCCTGGGAGTCAGCCGACATTGGCTTAATGTAGCACCATCTTGTATATGTTACATATTACCACGCTTGCTTGTACAGCTTATTTTTAACCACTTATCTTTTTTCTGTGCTTCTAATATGTAAAGCTGCTTTGAAACAATTACCAATTGTAAAAAGCGCTATATAAATAAATTTGACTTGACTTGACTTGACTTAACACAATACCAAGGAGGAAAGATATCAGCAATGATCTTAGAGAAGCAATTATTGTTGTCGTCAATCTGAGAAGGGTTACAAGGTCATTTCCAAACAATTTGAGATCCATGATCATTCTACAGTGAAGAAAATTATTCACAAGTGGAAGACATTCAAAACAGACACAAATCTTTCCATGAGTGGACGTCCCAGCAAATTTACCCCAAGATCAGACAGTGCACTGCTCAGAGAAATTGCAGACAACCCAAGAACTACACCTCAGACTCTACAGGCCTCAGTTAACATGTTAAATGATAAAGTTCAAGACAGTACAATTAGAAAAAGATGGGACAAGAATGGTATGTTTGAAAGCCTTGCCAGGAGAAAGCATCTTCTCTCTAAAAAAAACAAAACATGGCAGCACGGCTTAGGTTTGCCAAGTTACATCTGAACAAACCATAAGACTTCTAGAACAATGTCCTTTGGACAGATGAGACCAAAGTGGAAATGTTTGGCCATAATGCATAGTGCCAGTTTTTTGAGGATTATTTTTATATTCTTCCACAAGACCTGTATTAAATAACTATAATAATGTCAACCCACAGATTTCACAAACAGTAAGGTAATAAAGCTGATGATTCTTACCTGAAGTTGTAGTATTTTTCTTGTAGATGTGTTCATTTGCATTAAATTAATTACAAGTAGATTTCCAGGCATTCTTTTTCTTTGATTTTTTGCTATTTGCTTTAAAGGAGTTTTGTCTTGTTTAGTAAAGATTTTTTGATTGCAGTCTTTTTTGCTGCCTTTGTTTTCCTTGGATTTGCTTCTCAGTTCCATATAATTTTAAGCTTTTCTTGGTTCATTCCATGTTTTATTGGCAACCTTGATCGTGCTAATTCAGATAAGCACAGTTGGTTTATTTTAGTTCAGGACTTCATAGCCCAGGTATTAGTAATCTGTACTTAATCTGTTTCAGAAAGCCATTTTTTTAAACCATGATCCACTATTCTAGATTAAGGCTTACACGTGTCTTAATTTAAACACTGTACAGGATACACTACTGTTCAAAAGTTTGGGGTCAGTAAGATTTTTTTATGTTTTAAAAGAAGTATCTTCTGCTCACCAAGCCTGCATTTATTTGATTAAAAATACAAACAAAAACAGTAATATTGTGAAATATTATTCCAATTTAAAACAGCTGTTTTCTATGTCAATATAGAGTAAAGTGTAATTTATTCCTGTGATCAAAGCTGAATTTTCAGCATCATTACTCCAGTCTTTAGTGTCGCATGATCCTTCAGAAATCAATCTAATATGATGATTTGATGCTCAAGAAACATTTATGATTATTATCAATGTTGAAAACAGTTATTTACATTTTTATTTCATGATGCTATGATGAATAGAAAGTTCAAAAGAACAGCATTTGTCTGAAATCTAAATCTTTTGTACCATTAAACACTACCGTTCAAAAGTTTGGGGTCAGTAAGAATTACAATTTTATTTTTGGGGGATAGAAATAAAATTAATGAATACTTTTATTCATCAAGGATGAGTTAAACTGATCAAAAGTTACAGTAAAGACAATTATAATGTTAGAAAATATTCTATTTTAAATACAGTTGTGGCCAGAATTATTGGCACCCTTCATAAATATGATCAAAGATGACTCTAAAAATAAATCTGCATTGTTTATCCTTTTGATCTTTAATTTATAAAATTAGCAAAAATCTAACCTTTCATTAAAGGAAAATAATTGAAAGTGGGGGGAAAATAACATTAAGAAATAAATGTTTTTCTCCAAAACTCGTTGGCCACAATTATTGGCACCCCTAGAATTTTTTATGAGCAAAATATCTCTGAAGTATATTCTCATTCATATTTACATTTTTTTAGCCCACCAGGGTGATCATGAACATGAAATTGTCCAGCCATGACTTCCTGTTCCACAGGAGTATAAACATGAGGAAACACAAAGGCCAAATTCCCTTAATCAAAGAATATAGTTCTGATGTGCAGCAAAAGATTGTTGAGCTTCACAAAATAGAAAGTGGCTGTAAGAAAATACCTAAAGCATTGAAAATCCCCATTTCCACTATCAGGGCAATAATTAAGAAGTTCCAATCAACTAAAGATGTTACAAATCTGCCTGGAAGAGGAAGTGTGTCTAAATCGTCCTAATGCGCGGTGAGGAGGAATGTTTGAGTGGCCAAAGACTCTCCAAGGATCACAGCTGGAGAATTGCAGAGATTAGTTGAGTCTTGAATCTCAGAAAGCCTAAAAAAAATTATCAAAAGCTCCTTCATCCCCACAAGTTGTTTGGGAGGGTTTCAAAAAAAATCCTCTGCTCACATCCAGAAACAATCTCCAGCATATTCAGTTGTCAGACAAGACTGGAATTTCAAACGGGACCGGCTTCTATGGTCAGATGAAACTAAAAGAAGAGCTTTTGGGCAACAAATCCACCAGATGGGTTTGGTGCGCACATGGATAAAAAGTGCCCCATGCCCACGGTTAAATATACTGCTGGATCTTTAATGTTGTGGGCCTATTTTTGTGCTGGAGGTCCTGAACATCTTGTTCAGATATATCTTATCATGGATTCTATCAAATACCAAAAGATAGAAAATCAAAACCTGACCGCTTCTGCTAGAAATCTTATAACGGGCTGTGGTTGGATCATCCGTCGGGACAATGATCCAAAACAAACATCAAAACCAGCACAAAAATGTGTCACTGAGCACAAAATGAAGCTTCTGACATGGCCATCCCAGTCCCCTGACCTGAACCCTAAAGAAAATGAGTGGAGGGAACTGAAGAGAAGAAGCACCAACATGGAGCTGGGAATCTGAAGGATCTGGAGAGATTCTGTATGAAGGAATGATCTCTGATCTCTTCTCAGGTGTTCTCCAAACTCATCAGGCATTATAGAAGAAGACTCAGAACTGTTATCTTGGCAAAAGGAGGTTGCAAAAAGAATTGAATAAAAGGGTGCCAATAATTGTGGTCAACGTGTTTTGGAGAAAAATATTTATTTCATAATGTTATTTCCCCCCCCCACTTTCAATTATTTTCCTTTAATGAAAGGTTAGATTTTTGCTAATTTTATAAATTAAAGATCAAAAGGATAAACAATGCAGATTTATTTTTAGAGTCATCTTTGATCATAATGAAGGGTGCCAATAATTCTGGCCACAACTGTAAATGCTGTTCTTTTTTACTTTCTATTCATCGAAGAATTTTGAAAAAAATTTGTACACAACTGTTTTCAACATTGATAATAATAATGAATGTTTCTTGAGCATCAAATCATCATATTAGATTGATTTCTGAAGGATCATGTGACATTGAAGACTGAAGTAATGATGCTGAAAATTCAGCTTTGATCACAGGAATAAATTACACTTTACTGTATATTGACATAGAAAACAGCTGTTTTAAATTGGAATAATATTTCACAATATTACTGTTTTTGTTTGTATTTTTAATCAAATAAATGCAGGCTTGGTGAGCAGAAGATACTTCTTTTAAAACATTAAAAAATCTTACTGACCCCAAACTTTTGAACGGTAGTGTATGTACAGTGTTTATGTATAATGCACTATAAATGTATTCATAATGTATGTTATAATGCATTGTCTTTTCATAAATAATTGTGATCAAATTTAAAATGGATTTTAATATTTGCATATTTCCTTGTTACATCTGAAATTGGTTGTTTGACATGTAATACACTTTCTAAAGGTTTATTATAACTGTGGTTACAATTATTGATGAGACCATACAATGCATTATAAGGGGCATTACAAGGCATTATATATAAAGGTTTTAAGAAAAGTGTTACCATATTTTCTTTGCACTAGGTGCAAATAGTGTTAAATGTAATTTACACTAAGTGTAAAGATGTGTGATTACCTCAGTGAATAGTAAATTATAAAACAATATGCAATAATAACAACATATTTAATACACTGTACATGTTTTTATTTATTAAAATCATAAATGGATGCTGCCTTATTGGGACATTACTTGTCCCTGTTCCTAATGCACCTCCTCAACACCTACCCCTAACCCTATAGGCCCATTAAATACCCGTTCAACACTGAGTTTGGAAAAAGGCACCACACCACTGCTCCTGTTATCTGATGGGTTTCTTTTGTAATTTTGTCTGGGTCAGTCAGAAAATGGTGTGCGGATTTAGTGTAAATAGCCTCTGCCACAAGGCGGGCTATTTGCACCAAGTATAAATAGACATTCTGCATTAAAATTGATGTTATACAGCTTTTTCATTCTCTCCTGTCTAATACCATTGGAACTAGAAAACTCATGTAACTCAAACCACATCCAGTAATTTTGTGGAAACTACACAGAGTTGGACCTCACCATATCCTTGAAGGCATTCTCCAAGGCACCAATCACAAGGCTTTCATGATGGATCTTCTTCTCCACAAAGAACCGAGTAGGAGGGGTGCAGGGGGAGCCAGGTGCACCAGTGGCCCCACGTAGAGATGCAGCCCGGGTAAGGGCCTGATGTGTGCATGGGGATGGGTGGTGGCTGGGTTCATCACCCAGTACAGTTGGAGGAAGAGACGTCAGGTTAGATAGGACCTCCAGTACACCTTGGAGCTGCTCCACAATGTGTTGGTGTAGAAGTCTGGAAGCCACCACTGCTGCTCCTGAACCAGCATGACCATCAAACAGTGCCCAGTAATGGAAGATCAGCCCTTCTGAGTCTTGTGGACAAATACAAGCCTACATAACACAACACAGCAAACAACAGTTGCTTAGTAATTTCCTTATATATTAAAGCAATAAGCCCCAATAAGGCATGGTTAACAGTGATTCTAGAACAGCTAAGGGGGCATTGTTAGGCACAACAAGGAGCAATGCCTAAAACCCCCTTTGCTATTCAAAAGTAACTGTAAACCATGGTTTCACAGGGTTTACTGATTTTACCAAATGGTAAAACATATACTTTGCAAGGTTTCATACAATAAAAAGCAACAAAAATGTAATAATTTATTGATGTAATGAGGCTATGTCGCTCAGCCTTTCATTTCAAGGACCGGATCTTTCCATTTTATAAAAGCCTTGTTCCACTGCATGAACTTTCTGTAGTTCCTGGAATTAGTTTATGCTTGACATTACAGTTTGTGTATAATTATCAGGCAAATAGACATTCTGATCATGTGTTTCCTGCAAGCACATTTTACCAATTCCAAACTGCATCAATCTTAAAGTACACATGAAATCAGAATTGACCTTATTTATTTTGTTAGCTCAAATTGCTAGTTTTGTGGTGAACAATTCATCCGTGCAAGTCAATCCACACACAAAAATAGTTTGGCTTCGTAATATTTAATTAAAATCTGAAAATGCTCCTCCCATCTGCAACAGTGCCCATTCTCTGATAACGTCAGTTTGACGGCTTGGGTTGAAATCGCGTAAACCACTCCTCTGCAACCGTTAGTCTGCTATAAGGGAGATATGGAGAGGAGGAGCGCTAAAGTAAAACTCTGCCCTCTGTTCAATATTCCGTTACACTTGGAAATACGTCACAACACTGGAGAAAAGTCGTTTGCAACTTCAGGTTCACGCAGATTTTAATAATTACTATTATGATGAGGAGAGAAGGTGTGGCTTAAAGTAAAAAACAACAACAACAAAAAACTTTATATTCAGATCTGCAGAATTATTTGTATCTGTAATATTATTACAATTTAAAATAACTGTGTACTATTTAAATATATTTCACAAAGTAATTTATTCCTGTGATGGCAAAGCTGAATTTTCAGCATCGTTACTCCAGTCTTCAGTGTCACATGATCCTTCAGAAATCATTCTAATATGATGATCTGCTGCTCAAGAAACATTTAATGTGTACAATTGTACAAAATATTTGTGTACAATATTTTTTTTCAGGATTATTTGATGAATAGAAAGTTCAAAAGAACAGTGTTTATCTGAAATCTAATCTTTTGTAACATTATAAATGTCTTTACTGCCACTTTTGATTGATTTAATGCATCCTTGCTGAATAAAAGTATTCATTTCTTTAATTTCTTTTCAAAAAAATAAAAATAAAAATTCTTACTGACCCCAAACTTTTGAACGGTAGTGTATAATGCTACAGAAGCTTTGTATTTCAGATAAATGCTGTTCTTTTGAACTTTCTATTCATCAAGGAATCCTGAAAAAAAAGTACACAACTGTTTTCAACATTGAAAATAATCATAAATGTTTATTGAGCAGCAAATCAGCATATTAGAATGATATCTGATGGATCATGTGACACTGAAGACTGGAGTAACGATGCTGAAAATTCAGTTTTGCATCACAGGAATAAATTACTTTGTCAAATATATTTAAATAGTACACAGTTATTTTAAATTGTAATAATATTTCACAATTTTACTGTTTTTTACTGTATTTTTAATTAAATAAATGTAGCCTTGGTGAGCAGACGAAACTTCTTTTAAAAACATTAAAAATCTTAGTGGTTCCAAACTTTTGGACTGTACTGTACATTAATATTATACTGATAACAAACATTTAGTGATTTTAAAACACATAACAATGGCATTCCAAGTAAACTTAAAGTGTGCTAATGGCATCATTATAGTGTGCTTCAAATAGGCTACAATAAAGTAATCTTTATAAATAATGGCACAGCTTAAGCCTTTTACAGACACCCCCAGTATACCAGTAACTTACTTATCCAGTGAACATCAGTGAGACATTGGGAACAGATATATATGTATATTGAATGTAGGAACCAGTATGGGCTGGAATTGAACCCGGGTCACTGTCAGACAAGCGCACTAGCTTTACCTGTTGAGCTACCTCGCAGATATGGACAGGGGTTACTTTTTGTTCTCTCTATACTGTTACAAGTACAGCTATAAGCATTACTGACAGCACAAATTATATGGATTAAAAGACTGTGAATCGCAGAGAAAAGTCTCAATATAGGCAAAGTAAGTGTTGCATGAAAATAAACGTGAAATGTCCTGTATATAACACAAAAGTACAATAAACTTGAAGCTGTTGAAGAAATAAAACCAGCATACGCAACATTAAATATCTAGAATGTTTTGCTTCCCTTTTACTTGACATGTCATTAACGCATCATGAAGCAATTGCATAAACCGGCACAACATTCTTGTGCATGCGCTAAAACACAGACAGTTCCATTCGTTGGTGGAAAAATGTGAACGTGCAGAACCCCCC
>RJVU01060294.1:217955-285288 GCA_003731715.1 Anabarilius grahami
TGCGTCTTATGCGAATGAGTCCCAGGACTTTAATATAAATAAGATATTATCACTTTAAAACATGCAGACAAAAATGGTAAAAACCTTTCTAGGAATCACAACAACAGCACTACAGTACCCTATATGCCCTCCTCCATCATTATGACTTTGCATTGCGGATCTATTTCAAAAATGTCAAAAAACGGCTTTTCAAAACAGTCCAAGATTGAATTCGAATGATTCGACTCTGGCTTTGGAATTTTAGAATGACCATAACATCATTTCAGATGCGATGAGTCCGAAGATTATTCCAGTTATGAATTAATTATTCTGTCATAGACTTTTTTTAATGCACATTTTATTCCTAAAAAATAGAAGTTTCTTCTCTAAATATGTTTCCATCACGTTTTATGTGCATTTTATTTCGTTGAATAAAAAGTATCCACCCCAGCAAGTGTACGAGTTAAATGTATTCACATCTTGTGCAGTATCTTAAAATGTGCAGATGTAGCCGTTTTTTTCAGAAAACCAATATGACTCATTTAAAATTCTGTACTACTTGCATTACTGCATTCATAAATTTCAGAAACCCACTTTAAAAATGACAGAAAAGCGAATACCGGTCACATACAATAGATCATCGATAAGACATGGCATGGACCATTTTATGGTCCATTTATTCAGCTTCTTAATGATTTTTAGTAGGCCTACATTTAAGATAGGCTATAGCAAGTTGACAACATTATTTCTATTATACTTCATTTTTCTGAACATATGTGCAGAGGTTCTGTCTCGGCCACAGATGCGCGTGCAAGCCTTTGAAAGTATTTGGCTGCAGAAAGATGCATTCGGCGTGGGCTTCTAGTGGACTTTTGTTTTCAAGCACTCAATTCACTCTCGCATGGGCTGTTGTACAGTACACACACTGTCCGTGTCATCACAAAAATTGGGCTGCACGCGGACATTGTGAATCCTCTTGGTGACGAAAATTACACAATGCGGAGTACACTTTGGGGTTAAGCCCGTAATAGCGGGCCCCCAATCCAGCCGGGCCCATATGCACGTGCATACCCTGCACCCCCAGACGCTACGCCACTGGTTCCCTTAAATTCGATAAGCAAATTAGTGCAGTCATTGGATCTATTTCTTCTATCTTCGCTCTCTATCAAAAATCAAATCTTGTCTCCCAAAGCATTCTTTGGAGACTGCTATCCATGCTTATATTACCTCGCACCTGGACTACAGCAATTCCCTTTATTTTGGTATATCAAAGTCCAGGTTGTTCAAAATGCTGCGGCGAGATTCCTGAAGGGAAACTGACATGTGTGCTAATGTTGGCTAAATCTCAAGGTTTTTACTTTTTAACCCAAAAAATAAGAAAATTGTGCTAACCTCAGATTAGAGCAATCTTGACCACATGTGAACAGGAATTTGACTATAGAAGAAGTCACACAAAGTGGCTATTTGATTTTTGAGATAGAGCCTCTAGTTTTGGAGTTATGAAGAGTGACAATTTACCTGTGTGACAACTTACCCCGCTCTCCCCTACTACATTTAGTCAAGGTGGCTAAAGAAGACCTCGATGTTGCAACAGAAACTATTGCCTGTCTTTTCCAGCACATTAGACTCAGTTGCTCCTTTGCGTTTAAAAAAGATTAAGGAAATTAATCCAACGCCATGGTACAATGAGCACACTCGGGCCCTAAAGGTAGCAGCCAGAAAAAATGGAGCGCAGCTGGAAGAAAACAAAACTAAAAAGTATTTCGCATTTTGTGGAAAGAGAGAATGATTGAGTACAGAAAGGCCTTAAAAACTGCTAGATCTGCCTATTTTTCAAAACTTTTAGAAGAAAATAAACACAACCCTAGGTATTTATTTGCTACAGTGGCTAAATTAACAAGAAATAAAGCTTCAACTTCTGATGTTTCCAAAGAGCACAGCAGTAATGACTTTTAATGGCATTCTTCCATTTTAAAAATATATCTAAACTACGACATATGCTCTCAATGAAAAATGCAGAACAGTTAGTTCATGCGTTCATGACCTCAAGGCTAGATTACTGTAACGCTCTACTGGGTGGTTGTTCTGCTCGCCTGATAAATAAACAGCTCGTACAAAATGCAGCAGCTAGAGTTCTAACTAGAACTAGGAAGTATGACCATATTAGCCCAGTTCTGTCAACACTGCATTGGCTTCCTGCTAAACATCGTATAGATTTTAAAATCTTGCTCATTACTTACAAAGCACTAAATGGTTTAGCTCCCCAGTACCTGAGCGAGCTCTTAATGAATTATAGTCCTTCACGTCTATTGCGATCTCAGAATTCAGGCCAGCTGATAATACCTAGAATATCAAAATCAACTGCAGGCGGTAGATCCTTCTCCTATTTGGCACCTAAACTCTGGAACAATCTTCCTAGCATTGTTCGGGATGCAGACACACTCTGTCAAGTTTAAATCTAGACTAAAAACGCATCTCTTTAACCTGGCATACACATAACACATTATCAATTTATATTTTCAAATCCATTAAAGGATTATTAGGCTGCATAAATTAGGTCAGCCAGAACCGGGAACACTTCCAATAACACCAGATGTACTCGTTACATCAGAAGAAGAATGGCATCTACGCTAATATTAGTCTTTCTGTTTATCCCGAGGTTTACCGTAGTCAACCGGATCCGGGCCATATCCAGGTGAGACCGAGGACCTGCGCCTTGACACGACCACAACGCAACCCTGAAGTATCAGCAGAGATTGAGTCGACCAGATCATCCACTGTGAAGGCCTCATCGACACGACAGCACAGATCCTCAACAAACCGTCCATACCGGCGTGATGAATACGATCCTCAACTGGATGTAACTGAAATAAATACTTTGAATGTTGCGATCCTATCGGACTTATGATAGCAACCTGAATCGTAACAAAGCACTGTTCGCCAGAGGAGAACTGGCCCCCCGACTAACCCTGGTCTCTCCCAAGGTTTTTTTTCAACTTCTTAACACCTATTTGCCACTAGTTTGCTACCTGATGTCACCTGTTGGAGTTTGGGTTCCTTGCCGCTGTCGCCTTTGGCTTGCTTGGTTGGGGACACTTGACATTTGACTTGAATTTTGATATTCAACAGTGCTTTGATCTGCCTGCATTGACACCATTTTCTTTAAGAGCTGCTGTGCAGCCAAAATTATGTACCAGTTATCAATTATTATTATTAAAGCTGCTTTGACACAATCTGCATTGTAAAAAGCACTTTATAAATAAAGGTGACTTGACTTGACTTGTCTCTCAGCTCAAGAGTGTTTGTCAAATGTACAGAAGTGGCCCTAACTCTGCTCATAGAAATAGGCATTAATCTCAGTACATGCATAGACGAAAAGAGTCTAATTCCCAATTAGGGTATCTGGGACTGTCACTGGACTTGGTTACAGAGCGTGACTATTGTTATGATACAGAGGGGTCGAACACAGATGTAAACAGGTAAGCAGTCTTTATTTAAACCAGTGAGCAGATAAGGCAAGCAGGATAGAGCAGATGAACAATGGTAATGGCTGGTGATAGTTACTGTCCTTTTTGTGATTGCAGATGAGAGAGTCTTGGAACGGAATGGAGCTGGAGAACGTTGGAGACGAGGGAGCACTCACACACAGACGAGGAACACACTGGGAGATCGGGATTAACAGGAGACAGGTAGGTAGCGAGCGAGGAGTCCTTGAGGTAAGTATACATGTGAGTATAGCTTAACGAGACCGGACAGTGAGTGTTGGGTGTGAGTGCTCTTTATGGTGGTGTTGATGAAAGTGGTAATGAGGTGCAGGTGGCGGTGATCAGTACTCCGGTGATTGAGTGCGTTGTGATTGGTGCATGGTGGAGCCTGACGTGTCTGTGACAACTATTAGAGCAAAAAGTATACAAATTTACTCAATGTCTGATCAAGTTTTGGAGGAGAAACAATGTTTCCTTTTGCACATACCTCAAGACCATTAGGGCTAATGGAATCACCCCTGAAAGTCAGGGTAGGCAGACTATTCATGAGAGAATTTCAATGCTGAGTAGCCTCTTTGTGAACTTTGCGAACCATTTACGACACTCCCAGAGGAGGGAGAGTGTGACGTCGGCAGCAGTGTTGGCACTGCTTTAGTGGGGACACCCATTCTTTTTGGTTCAAAGGGTACCCATGTGCATTTTGCTTACGCCAAGAAATATTCACTAACAAGTAATATGTCATTATGGTTATGTGTTTGAGGTCTGTGAGATTGTTGCACAGTAAATGTAATTTCAGAGAATGAGTTTGAAGGATGGGTAAGGGGCCGTTCACATATCGCGTCTTTTGCGCGCTCAAGTTCGTTATTTCAAATGTAGGGCGCGCGACAAGCGTGCTCAAAAATGTAAGTGACGCGGTCGAAACGCACATGCGGTGCGTTTTCCAGGTGCAGCGAGTTGAAAACATTGCAACTTTTCAGAATGCCGCAAGTGCACCGCAGGTCATGTGACATGAACCAACCGATCAGCTTCGGCCTTTCCATAACAAAACATCGAAAGCTCAGCCGAACAGCTGATCATAGCTGTACAGGGTGGTTTTTATTTCTCATCTCCATAAATATATCTAGTAGTAGAGCTAATGCAAGGGCTAGAAATTAATTTATCCTTTGCTGAAACTTCCTCGTCGTTGCAGAGAGCATGGTTCATGATTGCACTGCAACGACAGACGCCACGGGAGTGCAAGCGCTTTGGAAAGAAGGAGAAAGTTGGGCTGCACACAAATATCAGCACGTCAGAATCTGAACTACTGACAGCTGTTACACCATGTCTGCACTGGAATGTTGTTGCGTCGTGATGCACCTCAACAGCTGTCTACACTGGACACAACAGATCAACCGCACCACATCAAGTGCAGACATCAATACTGATTACGATGGGTTATATTGTCTCTTGTTGTGTCACGTTGTGACGCTCATATCCTGTTTAGACACAGTGTTATGAAATAGCAGTGTGCGCCTTGCCTCATGTTCTAAGTATCCCATCTTTGAATCCTAGACCTCATGCTTCAACCAGAAATATTCCTGTTACATGAACAAGGCATTAGGTAACATGCAACAGTTTCATCTGGGACAGTGGCATCCGGGTTGTTGACAGCTGGAAGCTGAAATCCATGGTTTAGTGTGGATGTCAAAACCACATTACTTTAAGGCACAATATGCATTTTTTTTGCCACTAGGGGTCACTAAACTCTTCAAAACAATACCAAAGGCATAGATTGATGACGCAGTGAATGAGCATGGAATCATGGAAATTGTCGTCATGCCCATGGATCTAATGATGTTTTATTAACAAAATTCGGGAGGAGCAATGCTCAAATAATCTGACTAATCATCAAGTCATTTCAGCTAGCGGTCAACAATCAGTAATAAACATATCTACCCAATCAGCATTAGTGAAGGCCTATATATAAACACAGTCGACTCACCCATATTCCTTGACAGTTTTTTCAGCATCCCTCCACCACCCCGTCTCCTCACACTTGCCTGGTTACTTTCCTAACCAGAAATACAGGGGGAGTTCTCTGGGTTTGGGCCAATTACCAAGCTCAGAGCCCTCTCCTCGGACAGCACGACAAATACGCATTCTATTACACACTATTTACTATCTGATTATTTGTGCGAACTCGTGAAATAATGTTTATGGGGAAATAATGCTTATGCATGAGTTAATGCATTCATGTTTTTTAACATGACTGTGGTATGAAGCAGGGTGTGGCCAAGAATCACGGCCACGATTGCTAATGAGAGACAGATATCAGTCCCACACGCGAGTCCCAGGGGATATAAAGGAATGAGGACATTTCATTCTACCGAACTACCCGCAAGTTCTGAAATACTACTCATACAGGTCAGTTTATTTGACAAATTAAAATTGTGAGGTAACGCAGCGCTGTTTCACTTGGTGTAACATTACACTATCATACTAAACTGCATTTGAGTGTGTTGAAAGTTGTAATGTTATTCTATGTATTAGTTTGTTGGCTGTATGAGACTTAACAGTAAGCTAGATCATCATTAGAATATCATACTGATGATATTCTAACATTTCATCTTGTTATAATGTCAGCTATATAACATTGATTAGCCCTATGTAGCCTACATTTGCTTACCTTGTCTAATAACATGCAAGAGCGGCAAGTCAAGTCAAATCAAAGTTTGTCGCAAAGCTCTCGTCATCTAAAACGCCACGCCGATATTGATCCTCATTTATTTCTCCTTTTGTCCCAAAGTTTGCTTGCCATGGTTCATAATGTTTGAACAAAACAAAAACAGCATGCCGCTAGACGTTACGCAGCTGACCGTGTCTGTTGCCATGGTTACTATGCAATACAAGCGGAAACCAGGGATAACGCAGATATTACGTCATTGACAGGCGACAAGTGACAAGGGAGGGATGGGCACTATTTAAAATTGTGAATTTCTTTGAATTTACAAATTCTTGGAAACATTTAGGATAATGTAAGTACATAGCTGAACGAAATATATAACACTATGCAAGTGGTTTTTGGATATTTTAATATAAAAATCTTACATATTGTGCCTTTAATAAGGAGTTAATAATCAGCTGCCTCAACAAGTAAAGTAATAACATGAGGATATTGTTACAAATCATATGATTCATTAAAACAGATGGCTAGAAGGTTAAAGGGTTAGTTCACCCAAAAATGAAAATTATGTCATTAATGACTCACCCTCATGTCGTTCCAAACCTGTAAGACCTCCTTTCATCTTCGGAACACAGTTTAAGACATTTTAGATTTAGTCCGAGAGCTTTCAGTCCCTCCATTGAAAGTGTTTGTACGGTAGACTGTCCAGAAAGATAATAAAAACATCATCAAAGTAGTCCATGTGACATCAGTGGGTTAGTTAGAAGTTTTTGAAGCATCGAAAATACATTTTGGTCCAAAAATAACAAAAACTACGACTTTATTCAGCATTTTATTCTCTTCCGGAATCCTTTCCATTGAATTGATTCCATTGAATCCTTTCATCTGTCGGCGTTGGTAATGCACTTTAGTGTTACCAACATGTCTCTATATTGTACAAATTGCTTTAAATTAATTTAATTCTGAAATTAAAAAAAAAAAACGCATCTCTTTAATCTGGCATACACATAACACACTATTTACTTCTATAATTCAAATCATGTACAGTGCTCAGCATAAATGAGTACACCCCCTTTGAAAAGTAACATTTTAAACAATATCTCAATGAACACAAAAAAAAATTCCAAAATGTTGACAAGACTAAGTTTAATATAACATCTGTTTACACATTTTTCAGTTTTACTCAAATTAGGGTGATGCAAAAATGAGTAAACCCCACAACAAAAACTACTACATCTAGTACTTTGTATGGCCTCCATGATTTTTAATGACAGCACCAAGTCTTCTAGGCATGGAATGAACAAGTTGGCGACATTTTGCCACATTTTCCATTCTTCAAGAATTACCTCTTTTAGAGACTGGATGCTGGATGGAGAGTGATGCTCAACTTGTCTCTTCAAAATTCCCCAAAGGTGTTAAATTGGGTTCAGATCAGGAACCACTGAATCACTTTCACCCTGTTCTTCAGAAATCCAACGGTGGCCTTAGATGTGTGTTTAGGATCATTGTCATGTTGGAAAAGTGCACGACGACCAAGGGCACGGAGTGATGGTAGCATCTTCTCTTTTACTATAGAGCAGCACTCATGCAGCCCCACATAAGGACACTGCCACCACCATGTTTCACTGTAGGCACCATGCATTTTTCTTTGTATTCCTCACCTTTGCGACGCCATACAGTTTTGAAGCCATCAGTTCCAAAAACATTTATCTTGGTCTCATCACTCCAGTGTATAGAGTCCCAGTAGTCTTCATCTTTGTCAGCATGGGCCCTGACAAACTCTAGATGGGCTTTTTTGTGCCTGGGCTTTAGGAAAGGCTTCTTTCATGGACAGCACCCATGCATGCCATTCCTCTGCAGCGTATGCCGTATTGTGTCACGGGAAATAGTCACCCCAGTTTGGCTTTCTACTTCTTTAGATAACTGCAGTGAACTTGCATGCCGATTTTCATCAACCCTTCTCCTCAGAAGACGCTCCTGTCGAGGTGTTAACTTCTGTGGACGACCTGGACGTCTCTGTGAGATGGTTGCAGTTCCATCTTTTTAAAAAAATTTTACCACTTTTGCTACAGTATTCTGACTGATAAGTAAAGCTTTGCTGATCTTCTTGTAGCCTTCACCTTTCTGGGGTAAAGAAATTATTTTCTTTCTCAGGTCTTGTGACATTTCATTCCATGTGGTGCCATTGCTGACAGCATTAAATGGGAAGGGGTTTTAACAACCTTTTATAGTCATGGTTGAATTCTTGTTAAATTATACATTTGAAGTCTAAAATTTAGCTTTGCTCCACAGACTTTCAGTAGGGTGTACTCATTTTTGCATCACCCTAATTTGAGTAAAACTGAAAATTGTATTCTCTAAGTTATAAAATGAAAGTAAGGTTGATAATATAATTTAAACAGATGTTATATAAAACTTAGTCTTGTCAACATTTTGGAAATTGTTTTTGTGTTCATTGAGATATTGTTTAAAATGTTACTTTTCAAAGGGGGTGTACTCATTTACGCTGAGCACTGTAAATTGTTAGGCTGCATAAATTAGGTCAGCCGGAACCGGAAACACTTCTCATAACACCCGATGTACTCACTACATCATAAGAGGAATGGCGTCTACGCTAATATTAGTCTCTCTCTGTTTATCCCAAGGTTTGCAGTAGTCTGCCAGATCCAGGCCGTATCCAGTTGAGATGAAGAACCTGCGCCTAGACACAACGTAGCCCTGAAGTGTCAACTAAACTATCCCCTGCGAAGGCCTCCTTCCCTTTCCTTTCCCTATGTATAAATAAAACGTTATCAAAATTATTCCAGATCCGCGGAGACAACTAATTGTTCTGTATTATGCGGACCAGACAAGTAATTTGGCAATATCACTTTGTAAAAAAGACCAAGCGTCTGCACACATACACATTTGTAATGACTGAGGCAAATCAGACACAATTATTGGTTAGTTAACCAATAGTTTTAAGCTCACTCTGGGGTCTGTCCCCATCCCCCCGGGAAGTCCTCAGTTACAAGTTTATTGCGCCGAGGAATGTGGCTGCCGCATGGAGAGCAGAAGAGACACACAAAAATCTGCATCTTCCCTGCATTTTCCACACAGAACACAGACGTTACTGCATTAATTTATAGACAGACTATTCTCTACATACATATTCCCAGGAAATGGTATCCATTATTACTGTTGTTGTATTGTACTCATTGTATTTACATGTTTTATGATTTTTAAATGTTATGACCTGCAAGGTAACTTCAATTATGCCATGTTTGGTGTCTATGCGTTCGTATCGGGATGAGTTGAATACTTGTGTATGCGGTATGTCCATACCTGTGCAACACAGGAGTATTACAAGACTATTAGACTCTTTAATAGTTCTTATGTAAAGACTCAGCTTGTTAATCTACTTGGTCATAAAAGCCCTGACAAGGGGGTGTGTTGTCACCCGGAAATACAACATCTTCATTGGCCCCCATCATTCCTAAGAGGTTGGACTTTGACCAGAGGTTAAAACCCAGCGAACAGGGCCACTCCCTCTCTTCTTCCTTGCTTCTGGACCACCGAACAGGTCACCGTGCGGCCGGCCTCTCTAGGCCCGGCCGCAAGGCTGGTAGGCCCCCGGCCTACAACACCCAGCCATGTGCTCTTCACCCAACAGACTGGCAACCACTTCAGAGATAACCTCAAGATTTATCCTCAACCTGCAGATCCGACGCTCCTCAGCCTAAAGGCATCTTGCAAGTATCGTACATTTTAATGCTAAACAGCGATTTAGTATTGATTTGTAAGACTCACCTTTGCTATTGCTAAAAGAAACTGATGAGTCCTTTCCAGAGTGTCTTTGATTTTCCTATAGCTCTAGTAACAGTACCTCTTCCGGTTCAACTCTATCATTACTCATTCTGACCTACATATGTGTGTGACCCTTTATGTTATGTTATGTTATGTGTTTGCTAGTTTAGTTATGTGTTTGTGAGTTAGTTAATAAAGATTGTGCACAATACATGTTTGGTTCTGAATCCATCTGCTAATGAATTGCCTCTTAAGTGATATAGACCCGAACCTATGCTCTAAGTAGCACGGTGCGTTAAGAAGGTTATTTTTCCATAACCTGGAAATGAACATTTCTTAGAATTATTAAACAATCAACACTGTGTTCCCTGGACAACAGGTTAATTGATTGTAATATTAAGATTAATGTAGCTATATCCAGTAAATCTGATTAACCGATTTACATATTCATAATTAATCACAATTGATAAATCATATTGAGTTATGAATAATTATTAATATTTCCCCTTTTGAGTTAAATCGCTACACATTCAAACACGTAAATGAACGGCAAGAATGCATTAAAGGTCTTCGGTTTTCAGTAGGAAAGGTGTCATTTAAGCGGCCTCTAAGTAAGTTATTATTTAACAATTTTTACAACGGAAGTGATTCAATCAAAAACCTACTTTAGCTCGATAATATTTTCTTAGAGCTGCTGTAAAGCCAAAACAATCTCTATCGATTCATTTTCCTATTATCACTGTGAAGCTGCTTTGAAATAATCTGTATTGTGAAAAGCGCTATATAAATGAAGATGACTTGACTTGACTTGAGTGACCCGACTGGGCACATTCGGACCATCCTTGGTCAGACAGCCACTCTCTCTTGCTTTGCTAAGACGGTGAATGACACACAGATAGTGTGATCATATATTATAAATATAGACAAAGGGTGTGAGGAAAAGACATTAGCATAGCTACTTCAGGAATTTTTAATGTGTTAAAAGCAAATATTAAATCACAGATGTATGATTTTCCCCAACCCTGTTAATAATAATAAAAAATGTCTTGAAAAAACATTATTGTTCAATAGATATTCAGTGTACCTGGTACAGGAAAGAATCACTTACATCATTTTCCCACATTCCCATGTCAACACTATTGGGAAGGGATGACCTCCTTCTACTTGTAGCCGTCTTTCTGGGTGTCAAGGGTCCTATAGGTTTCTTCTTAACCAGTACAACTTCACAGCATGCCTGGTCCTCATTCAGAGCACTCTTACCTGCATTTATTACCCTGAAACACAAACACCAAAAGAGATAGCATGACATTAAAGCATTTACATTTTAATGTTTAATAGGGTAAAGTTCAAAAATAGACAATGATACATTCATTGAAAAAACACCAACAAATGTCATACTAAATGACTATCCAAGGCAATATTTTACTTGCGAATATTTTACAGGTTTGACTGGTGATCAACCATGGCGAGTAACACAGGCCTATTATAACACATGATTGACTATGATTCATTGGTATTCATCAGGTAAGCGATGTACTCCAACAGAATAAAGAGGGTCACACACTGGAGAAGTGTCAGTTTCATATTTGTTTCTGTTGTGTTTTGGTTTGATTTTTCACTTCCAAGGACAAACGCTTGGAGATTATCACGTAAAACGAAACAATATCCAATCAGAAAGCGAGCTGACAGAAGACAGAAGCATAACAAACACAGTCATAGCGCAGCACAAATTTAAATGGATTTGGACAGCAGAGATGGAGGATCAGCTTGTCAATGTGTGGCAACAGCACAAGTGTTTATACAACATGTCTTGTAAAACATCTCAAAATCATTCCAAACACTATCAACGCAATTTCTCCCTGCCTATCATCCGTCATGTTTATTCTGAAGTCTTGAGAGATTTTGCGAGATTTCCCGTGTTCACAGTCGGGACTCTGGTTGATAATCTGTTTGTGTGTGGCGTGCTGTCTTTGTCATATCACAGCACACCACACACTATAGGAGCAAAACTGTTAAATCTAGGATTTATTTATCCTCATGTTTGTGGTCTCTCACATTTTGAAAATCTTATAAGTTTTCAAAAATCTTTTAGGTGTGTACCCAGCATTAGTTCAATCAACTCCGAGTAGGTTGACTCTGAGTTAAGAGCGTGCACCATGACTATGAAAAGCCAAGATCAATGGAGCTCCGAAATTACGATTCACCATGGCAACAGCACTGACAAAAAGACATCCGCATACTTCTGAGTCAATACGTAAGTTTAATTCTTAATCACTGTTATAATATCAGAAGTGAAAACTGGCAGAATGGTAAGTTATTCAACTAATATTCATTTTAATGGTATCCCACAGGCAAAAAAGAAAAAAGAACATTGCAGCAGCTAAAAATGAAGTATAAAAACATATTTCAATCAGGTAAAGCTTTAAGCATAAAAGGTTCATGGGTGTAGGCTACATGACTTTACAAACATTTGACATATAAAAAAAATATCATTCAGTGTCTATTTCAATGTGCAGCAGCTTTTTCCACATAGTCAGATGCTTTTTTTTTTTACATAATTAAATGTTCTATGATCCAACCTGTTACATTTCTTAATTAGGGTAATAAAATTAACATTTGACTTCTACTCAGTCAACAGTAAGAAGGGAAAGGCTCGCAAAATGGAGTGAGGACCTGCACCACAACCACTGACAGATGGCCACAATACCAGGTATTGGAATATTAAATCCAACAGGAAAAAGAATAACTGTTGCTTTTGTATTTGTAGGAAATAACGACTTCCAAATAACTTGTAAAAAATCTGTGTTTATTTATCAGCTGTGGTGGTGGTTACAGCATACACTGTACATTTCAGACTACTCTTCCATCTGGCATCCTTCCATTCCATAATCCGTTTCATTTTCGGAAGGTGCGATGATGGGAATATGCGTGTCATCAATGCATCCAATCACAATGAAATCCAAAAGTAAATTCTAATTATTAGTTTACTTTCAGAGGTGGCACCAAGATGTTATCAAGTGAACATCATTTATTAGCCTCATTTACACCGATTTCTACACCACTGACCTGCAATCCTGTGAAACTCCTCTTAGATGGTGTTTGCATGATGAAAATATGCACAATGAATAAATGTACCTGCACTGCAAAAAATGCTTTTCTTGCTTAGTATTTTTGTCTTCTTGTTTTCAGTCAAAATATAAAAAAATTCTTAAATCAAGATGCATTTTCTACATAAGAAAAAAGACACAAAAGTATTTAGTCTTATTTAAACTAATTTTACTAATTTAAGTGCATTGTTTAAACTTTGTTTCCATTTGTATTAAGATTATTTTTCTTACCCCACTGGGAGATAATTTTACTTGTTTTAAGTAAAATTCACTTAATAAATAAAAAAAATAAAATGAAGAACATATAAACTCCACACAGATAGGCCTCCTGAATCAGCCAGCACTTCTTCAACCAGGGAACTTCTTGCTGTGAGGCAACAGTGCAAATTACTGTGATATGAAAATTTGATACAGTCACAAGTTTAACTGTGCCTGGCTACATCTCTGTAATAATGTCCATAATATTTAAGAAAGCTGCAGTCCCACACAACAAAAATTATATAGACATGTCTCAAGAGACATCAGGATTTAATGAGCTTTATGCTTGCTATAAGCAAATATATCTGTCAATAGAGTCAGATAAACAAAGTTTATTTTAAAATGATGTGAGTCACTTCATTTAGACAAGCAAAAGGGGTAAGAAATCATGTTATTTTAAGTTTGTTTTAGTTTATTTTCATAACCATTGTTTTTCCTTTATTAAAGCATTAATCTCACTAAATTAAAATACCTTTCCCTGAAGCAATGTTTGCTTCACAAGTAAATATTTCTTTATTCATTCATATTTATATCAAGAAATATGAATATACATAGTAAAAAAAAAAAAAAAAAAAATCGGTAACACTTCACAATAAAGTGTTGGTGTATGACATGTACATTGGGGGATTGGGGTGGTTAGGTGAAACCATAGGTAGGGAGGCCCTATTTTTAAAATATAATCTGCTTAGAGCCCCAGGCACTTTACGCGCACCGTCCACGCGGTCTCGAAATTTGGGCTGCAAGCGGACGGGGTGTGCGGCCGACCACAAGCCCTCCGCATGATGAAAATTACGTCATGCGGACGGAGCATGAATGTGGAAGGCCGAAGTATACCCGGGGCTTAGGGCCCCCACAATGCTAGGGCCAGCCCTGATGCGAGAGGCTTTATATACAGTGCGACTGGAGCTTTAGGAGAGTTGTCCATTTTTTCAATCGATTCTCACTAGAGATATTGGCAGGGTAGAAGGACTGCAGCTGCAGTGGTTGTGGAGGCAAAAACATTAGTATTGGTGGAGATTGGAGAAGGAATTTGGTCTGACTCAAAGAGGTTCTGGCAAGCCATCAGTCAGTCAGTTTAGGCGGGGGAAGCATGGGCTGGTCCAAGTTATTAGGTTTAGGGGGCAAGCACTTTTTCACACAGGGCCATGTGGGTTTGGATTTTGTTTTCCCTTCATAATAAAAACCTTCATTTAAAAACTGCATGTTGTGTTTACTTGTGTTATCTTTGATTAATATTTAAATTTGTTTGATGATCTGAAACATTAAANAAAAAAATGAAAAAAAAAAAAAAAAAAAATCAGGAAGGGGGCCAACACTTTTTCACACCACTGTGTGTGTATATATATATATTATAAAGTATATTTGCTAGAAATAAGGTTACTATATCAAAATTTTAAATACCAGTGAAATTTCATAATTCTCTATACCAATTTTGATATCTCAACAATTTCTAATGCTAACATTTATTAAAGACAAGTGAACAGTCAGTAATAAAATAAAAACAAAGAACATTACAAACGATAGGACAAATACAACAGAAAAAATATATATACAATTGAAATAAAGAAAGCTTTAACAACGAGCATACTTGGGCCCTTAAGAAAGCAGCGAGAAAAAAAATGGAGCGCAGCTGGAAGAAAACAAAACTAGAGGTTTTTCACATTTTGTGGAAAGAAAGCATTTTACAGAAAGGCCTTAAAAACTGCTAGATCTGCTTATTTTTCAAAACAAACACAACCCTAGGTATGTATTTGATACAGTTGCTAAATTAACTAGAAATAAAGCTTCAACTTCTGACGTCATCAAACAGCACAGCAGTAATGACTTTATGAACTTCTTTACTTGCAAGATTGATAATATTAGAAAGAAAATTATAACCATACGACCATCTACTACAGTATCATGTCAGACAGTGTATTGTAATGTCCCTGAGGAAAAATTCCATTTATTCATTGCTATAGGAGCAGAAGAATTGTCTAAACTCGTTAAATCATCAAAATCAACAACATGTATGTTAGACCCTATAACGACTAAGCTATTGAAAGAAATGCTTCCAGAGGTCATAGATCCTCTTCTTAATATCATTAATTCATCTTTGTCCCTAGGATACGTATCAAAAACTTTTAAGCTGGCTATTTTTAAACCTCTCATTAAAAAAAAAAAACTTGATCCTAGAAATTAGTCAATTACAGGCCGATCTCGAATCTACCTTTTCTGTCAAAAATACTAGAAAAGGCAGTATCGCCAAAACTATGTTGCTTTTTAGAAATAAATTAAGAGTTCATTTGCAAAAACCAATAAATGCCACGTTTAAAAAAAAAAAAATGAACTGATTGCCGAGTGTTATTCTCCACATATAGCACGTTCTGAACCATAAATATGTTGTGTCAAAAAAGCCGGTATTGTCCACTGTCAAGGTATCTCTAGGTCACGTTTTACAGCAGAAACCGACAAGCATCCTTGTTATTTGTGTACACAACCCGATAAGTCATATTTTAGCATGCAGTATTCAGATCAGGTAAGAAGGCTGCTAGTCACATCGAAACGACGCGCAAGTTTCGCCAAAGCTGACTAAAAGTGATTGAGGATTTATAATTTCGACTCCTGCAACTGCTTGTACACCATACACGTCTTACATGCTGAAAACTTGTTTGTCCTTTTGCGTTTGTGTGTGTGCACGTGCATGCGTGTGTGTGTCTCTGTGAGTGTGTGTGTGTGTGTGAGAGAGTGTGCTCATCTGTTAGTGTGAGTGTGCGTCTGTGTGCACACGTGTGTTTTAAATGCAATAAAGCAATTACTTGGTTTTGTTTAACTCTGAAACATGGAATATGGAGTTATCTGCTTTTGTCAAAAAACTAAAGTTGGAGTTATCTGCTTTTGCTAAAAAACAAACGTTTAATATATAAAAACACATACTATCAATGAACTTTTAATTTTGTAAGCTACCTGTATTTTTTTAACTGCATTTTGATTGATATTACTTGGAATACACAATAAAAAAAACATGATTTATGAGAATTAATAAAAAGGAAGTAATCTGTTTTTGCAAATGAATTCTTCAAATGGTATCTGCAAGGATTTCCAGTCAGGATTTAGCCCGTACCATAGTACTGAGACTGCTTTAATTAGAGTTACAAATGATTTGCTCTTATCATCCGATCGTTGTATCTCTCTATTAGTGTGTAACGAGGTCCACCTTTAAATAAACATCAACACAACTCAGGTTCGTTTAAATAAATCCCCAAGATTTATTGATGGCTTCACAAAGTTATTATACAGGACACCCTATATATGGAGGTAACCGAGCCAGAGTTGAGCATCAAACCACACAAAAATAAACAAAAATCACAAAAAAAAATTCATAAATTCATAAAAAGAAACCTCATGATTCACACAATTCATCAAAAGTAAATTACATGCAAAAATAGCTCAACTCTGCTCAAAGAATAAACATATAGTGTCCTTGTAGAGTATATATAAACAATGGGGAAAAACAAACAAATTACAAAGAAAAAAACTTTAAAAAAAATAAAATTAAACTAGTCCACCCAAAGGGCCATAACCACATCTCTCAGCCCAATTACCGATTTAAATACCTGGGAGGACTAGACAATATACCCAAACCAAAGCATTCAAACCAAAAAAAAAAAAAAACTCAAATACAACAAGAGCAACAAATGGGCTCCATAGAGATGAAACACACACAATAAAATACTTTTATTATTTATATCAAGACAAACACAACCTATTAAAATGTTTTAGTGCTTCAAACAACCTCATACCTATGTCAAAGATCCAAAAGACAGCACATGCAAACCTCTCGCATATGAACCAATGGGCTCCATAGAGCTGAAATACATGCATTAAAACACCTTTATTATTAGTCCTAAAAACAAACACCACATATTAAAACACTTTAAAGAATTCAATAAACTCATACCTATCTCAAAGATCCAAGAAAATCCACATGCGAACCTCTCGCAAACAAACAGTAAAAGTGTCGATCTATTTCCGCCGGCCAGAAACAAACGCACCTACCGTTCTCGTTCCTACCGCCAATCTTTATACATAGCTAGCCACAACCCTCAATTCATAACTTTACTCCCTAGATGTCACCTGCCACAAGTGTTACTGGATCTTATTGCTGCATTTGACTATTGACCACAACATTCTTTTGAATAGACTCAAAAATTATGTTGGCATTAGTGGAATTGCATTGACATGGTTCAAATCATACTTATCTGACCCCTATCAGTTTGTAGTAGTAAACACAGAGATGTCATACTGATCACAAGGTCAGTGTGGTGTACCGCAAGGCTCAGTAATAGGATCGTTGCTTTTCACTCTGTACATGCTACACTTGGGAGCTATCATTAGGAAGCATAGCGTTAGTTTTCACGGTTACGTTGATGATACTCAGCTCTATATTTCTTCACGCCCAGACAACACTTACCAATTCACAAAATTAACGGAATGCATAGCTGATATAAAAAAATTGGATGACCAGTAATTTCCTACTGCTAAATTCAGAAAAAACAGAGATTCTAATTAGTGAGCCAAAAAAAACCCACTTAATAACCTAGAATATTGTTTAACACTTGATTGCTACTCTGTTAGGTCTTCATCGTCAGTTAGGAACCTGGGTGTGCTCTTTGATACTAATCTATTATTTGAAAGCCACATTTCGAACATCTGTAAAAACCGCATTTTTTCCATTTTAAAAATATATCTAAACTACGACATATGCTCTCAATGACAAATGCGGAACAGTTACTTCATCTGTTCATGACCTCAAGGCTAGATTATTGCATTGTATTGGGTGGTTGCCCTGCACGCTTAATAAACAAACTACAGCTGGTCCAAAACGCAGCAGCTAGAGATGTAATATAAGTCTAAAGTGTCCCCTGAATGTGTCTGTGAAGTTTCAGCTCAAAATACCCCATAGATTTTTTTTTATTCATTTTTTTAACTGCCTATTTTGGGGCATCATTATAAATGCACCGATTCAGGCTGCGCGGCCCCTTTAATTCTCGTGCTCTCCGCCCACGGAGCTCGCGCTTGCCTTGAACAGCATAAACAAAGTTCACACAGCTAATATAACCCTCAAAATGGATCTTTACAAAGTGTTCGTCATGCAACGTCTAATCGCGTAAGTATGATATTTATTTGGATATTTACATTTGATTCTGAATGAGTTTGATAGTATGCTCCGTGGCTAACGGGGCTAATGGTACACTGTTGGAGAGATTTATAAAGAACTAAGTTGTGTTTATGAATTATACAGACTGCAAGTGTTTAAAAAATGAAAATAACGACAGTCTTGTCTCCGTGAATACAGTAAGAAACGTAAAAAATGGTAACTTTAACCACATTTAACAGTACATTAGCAACATGCTAACGAAACATTTAGAATGACAATTTACAAATATCACAAAGAATATCATGTTATCATGTCAGTTATTATTGCTCCATCTGCCATTTTTTGCTATTGTCCTTGCTTGCTTACCTAGCCTGATGATTCAGCTGTGCACAGATCCAGATGTTAATACTGCCTGCCCTTGTCTAATGCCTCGAACATGAGCTGGCATATGCAAATATTGGGGGCGTACATATTAATGATCCCAACTGTTACGTAACAGTCGGTGTTATGTTGAGATTCGCCTGTTCTTCAGAGGTCTTTTATACAAATGAGATTTATCTAAGAAGGAGGAAACTATGGAGTTTGAGACTCACTGTATGTCATTTCCATGTACTGAACTCTTGTTATTCAACTATGCCGAGGTAAATTCAATTTTCAATTCGATGGCACCTTGAACACTGCATTGGCTTCCTGACACACTGTCAGTTTAAATCTAGACTAAAAACACATCTCTTTAACCTGGCATACACATAACAGTCGTGGCCTAATGGATAGAGAGTCGGACCTGTAACCCAAAGGTCATGGGTTCGAGTCTCAGGTCCGGCAGGGATTGTCGGTGAGGGGAGTGAATGTCCAGCGCTCTCCCCACCCTCAATACCACGACTGAGGTGAGACCCTTGAGCAAGGCACCGTACCCCCAACTGCTCCCCGGGCGCCGCAGCAATGGCTGCCCACTGCTCCGGGTGTGTGTTCACGGTGTGTGTGTTCACTGCTGTGTGTGTGCACTTGGATGGGTTAAATGCAGAGCACAAATTCCGAGTATGGGTCACCATACTTGGCCACATGTCACTTCACTCACTCTAACACATTATGAATTTATATTTTAAATTTATCCATTAAAGCAGTGGTCGCCAACCCATCGATCACAATCGATTGGTAGATCTTTATCTCTGTACCAGTAGCTCCTGAAAATAATAGAAACATAAATATAAAAATACAGTACAAAGACTGAAAAAATCTAATGTATTTTTGTACAGTGATAAAGGTAAATAGCCCACATCATGCCTGAGTCTGTAAATGGCTGTTAAGAAAAGGCCAGAGATGCTGAAGACGGACGCAAAGAGAAAATTCTGTAGCAGGCAGCTCACTGTTCATGATGCTCGAAAAATGGAAAGAAAATATGAATATTGAATTGGGGGTGAGGGGTTATATGAATGTATCTCTGAAGGGAACTGACTGTCTTCAGAAAAGTTTTGATGGCGATGGCATATTATTTTCCTCTTACCTCCGAATAAAGTAGCCCAGTGCTGCTTTGTTTACAGCAGTAACTAAGGAAACGCTGTATCACTGCTCTTCCATAAGTGCCACCTGCTGTCAGAGAGTGAATTTGCGTCTCATTCAGCCTGTCTGCTGTTTTTGTTTCATGCTTTTTTGTGTAGCACATAATTTCACAAAGATAAAGTCAGACCGTTCTGTTTTTGCTTTAAATTTTGAAATTAAATCTAATTTAAATAAAAAACAACTGCTCATGCAACGTGTGTAGCATCTTTGTTTGGATCGTGATTAAAATGCAGTGGTTACCTCTAATTTAAAATGGCTAGATATTTTTGTTTAAGGCTAGTTTCCTGTGAAAGCCTCATCAGACACTGCAGCCAGTGGCACAGATCCTCAACAAGCCCGTCTCCATACCAGCGTGATGAATCCGATCTTCAACCAGATGAAACTGGATTGAATATTTTGACTGTTCCGATCCCAATCTGACTTTTGACCTGTAATGCTCCTAAATCATAATCATGCACTGTTAATTTGTTGGCCAGAGGAGAACTGGCCCCTGACTGAGTCTGGTTTCTCCCAAGGTTTTTTTTCTCCATTTTGTCACCTGATGGAGTTTGGGTTCCTTGCCACTGTCGCCTCTGGCTTGCTTAGTTGGGGACACTTGATATTCAACAATATTACTTATCTGCTTGCATTGACACCATTTTATGTGAACTGACCTGGACGATGACATCACTGTTTTCTCCAGAGCTGCTGTATTGATAAACTAAATTAATAACTAATGATTTTTACAATGGAATGAATTCATACTGAACTTACTATTTTTCTTCTAGAGCTGCTAAAAATAATGTTTCCTGCTATCACTGTAAACCTGCTTTGACACAATCTGCATTGTAAAAAGTGCTATATAAATAAAGATGACTTGACAAAATTTTTCATGCAAGTTTATCTAACACTTCGTGAAGTGGACGAGGGAAATTTATATGGACAGACCCTCGCTCCCTCGATTTAGACCGAGTCTACTTCATATTTACACTTTAGGCAGCTCCATATACCACAATGCAACACGATTGTGACGTCACCGCATATCGCGTTTAATTTACCCCACTTCAAACAACTATGACATATTAATTATTTTTTTGAATATTTCAAACAACCCAAACACATCTATATACATATAGAATGATGCACTGATGATCCACTGTAGTCACATAACCTGATCCACTGTAACACATAACCTAGCTTTCTGAGCATCTGGAAGTGTTAATTATCTTGCTGGCAATGGAGGCCTCACTGAGCCATCAGATTTTATCAAAAAAATCTTAATTTGTGTTATGAAGATGAATGAAGGTCTTACAGGTGTGGAACGACATGAGGGTGAGTAATTAATGACAGAATTTTAATTTTTGGCTGAACTAACCCTTTAAGGCTACTGGTAGTAAATAGGTTAATCTGTGATGGGCCCATCATATGGCATGGTCACAGCACTACCACAATTCATAAATGCAGGGTAATGTCAACATGTAAATAAAACACGGATATCCGATGTGCGTACTGGAGCCAGGACTGTTTGCATTAATAGCCTAAGTCCTATTACACTAGTAAAACCTTCTGCAATAACTACAATTAAACAATAAATAAATTAAATGTTCAAGAACTATCTAAAACTGAACATTAAGAATAAAAATATGCTCAAAACCTAGTGGTTAAACGGATCACAAAACTCACGGTTCGGATCATATCATGGTTATTAAGTCAAGTTAAGTCATGTCACCTTTATTTATATAGCGCTTTTTACAATGTAGATTGTGTCAAAGCAGCTTTACATTATTTTGGCTGCACAGCAGCTCTTAAAGAATAGTGTCAATGCAGGCAGATCAAAGCACTGTTGATTATCAAATGTCAAGTCAAATGTCAAGTGTCCCCAACTAAGCAAGCCAAAGGCAACAGTGGCAAGGAACCCAAACTCCAACAGGTGACATCAGGTGGCAAACAGGTGGCAAACAAGTGGCAAATAGGTGTTAAAATGGAGAAAAAAAACCTTGGGAGAAACCAGGCTTAGTCGGGGGGCCAGTTCTCCTCTGGCGAACAGTGCTTTGTTACGACTCAGGTTGCTATCATAAGTCCGATAGGATCGCAACATTCAAAGTATTTATTTCAGTTCCATCCAGTCACGGATCGCAGCAGAAGAAACTACTAGCCTAACTAATACATTATTAAAGGCAAGTGAACAGACTGTAAAAAGAACAAATACTGTACACCAATTATAAGCATAGATGAATACAACATAAAGTTACAAATAAAGTATAAGGTCTAACTGTAGTATTCATTTTTGTGTACAGAAATGTAAAATGACACTGTTCACTCTATAAATTTAATATAGATTAATCTTTGTTAAAGCTGTGTTTTATTGTTTGATTTACATGACAGACAACAGCAGGTATTTGTAGGTTGCTGTCACTTTAAGACCCCATGCACGCACACATCCGATAGATACACATCCGAATTCTCACTTCGTACAATTAAGATGTAACCTAATGTGTTTACGAGAATACTTGCCGAGAGGTATTTTAACTGACATAATGCATGTGTGTCCATCCAAGTGCATTGAGATCGCGAAAGAGAAATCAATTTGGAATTCGCAAGCTATCTGAAACGTGCCTCTCTCTCTCTGTGCGTGTGTGTGCGTGTGTGTGTGCGCGTGTTTTTGTGACATATCAGGAGGACACAAATGTGTATAATGACATGGGTATGACATAGGTATTACAAAAAGAGGTGACTTATGAGGACATACCCCATGTCCCCACTTCAAAAGGCTTATAAATCATACAGAATGAGTTTTTGTGAGAAAGTAAAAGTGTGCACAGTTTCCTGTGATGGTTAGGTTTAGGGGTAGGGGTAGTGTAGGGGGATAGAAAATACTGTTTGTACAGTATAAAAACCATTACGCCTATGGAATGTCCCCACAATTCACAAAAACAAACATGTGTGTGTGTGAACGCGAGCCTTGTATGTATGTGCGTCTGTGCACACCGATAACAGCGTGGCGTGTGATACCGAAATCCACTTTTGCCTCTTCTAGCACTGGAATGGTTTTATATCTATTTAATGTGTGAATTAGCAAGACAAAACACTTGCAAATGAAAACCTTTCACTCTATTGCGGTTAAATTTGCAATTGATCCACGAATCACAAGCGTGCCGAACCGTGGGGCTTGGTCCGTACGGATCACGGATCAACAACGATCCGTTTAACCACTAAAACAAAAGCATGAAACATGACAAATGGTTTATTATGCTGTTGTTATAAAATAAATAAATAGCCAAAATAAACAAATGACAAACTACAGTAAAGTAAACTATAGGACATCAATTGTTTTGTGTTTATTATAGTTCTTGTGTTTGCAGATAGCCTAAATGTATTATTTTGGATATCAGACATAATCTATGCAATTGTTTTTCTGTTATTTACAGGATATATAAAGAAACAGTGTCAGATCTAGGCTACCAGTTGACGTGGTTTTTTTAAACTTACTCTTTGTGGGGACATTTGTATTTTTTTATATCTTTGTGGGGACTCTGCATAGGCGTAATGGATTTTATACTGTACAAACTGTATATTATATCCCCTTACACTAACCCTAAACCTACCCATCACACAAAACTTTCTGCATTTTTACATTTTTGAAAAAAACGTAATTTAATATGTAATATAAACCTGTACACACACACTCAGACGTAATGTTTTAAGACAGATGCAGATGTCACGTTCATTGAGAGGAATGGGTGAAGAGAAAGTTAATTGTGCAGTTGCTGACACACTGCATTAAGTCATGTTAGCGTGTTGCAATACGTGTTAGAGAAAAAAAACCTTCACTGCAACGTCTGTGTGATGTCTACATGACGTCTATGTCTCGTCTGTGCCTTAAATTGAATGGAATAAATAGTAGAATTAAAAAAATAATTACATCGAGTGAGACGTTCACTGTGACAAGTAGTAGCAAAAGTCATATTAAAGACCCCATCCAAATGCCATAGAACTTGCACGCTGTAGCACACTCACAGCGCGCAAGTTTTCTTTCACAGCATCTTGTGATTGAATGGCTTAAATATCACATGAATGTTTAAACTTAAGACTTAAAAACACGTCAAAGCAATAAACTTTCTTGAGGAAGCAGCACTAGCCCGATCATTCAGATAGGTGATTATAGTTTTAGGGGGGCTAAAAACCCCACCTAAAAACGGCCTAGAACTGCCCCTGCCACTGACCCTCACTAACTCCTCCAAAACACTTGGCAGACATGAATTTTGACAATCTTGCGACCATACTTAAATGTGTTTGTGCAAAAATACAATGTTAACGATTAGTGCGCAGAGAGCGCACATATAGCTTGTTTGCGCGTTAAAAATAATGGACTTGCATGTGCCTAATGTGACTCCTGTATGTCACTACAATCATCTTAAAGTCCACATGAAACGGAAGTTGCAAACGACTTTTCTCCAGTGTTGTGACGTATTTCCAAGTGAAACAGAATATTGAATAGAGGGCAGAGTTTTACTTTAGCGCTCCTCCTCTCCATCTCTCGCTGATAGCAGACAAACGGTTGCAGAGGAGTGGTTTACGCGTTTTCAACCCAAGCCGTCAAACTGACGTTATCAGAGAAGGAACGCCATTCCAGACCGGAAGTAACTTTTCAGATTTTGATTAAAGATTACCGCGACAAACATTTTTTTTCTGTGTTTTAACTTGCAAGGATTAATTGTTAACACTAGACTAGTAATATGCACTAACAAAGTAAATAAGGTCAATTTTGATTTCATGTGTACTTTAACCTTGATTACAATCATCATCCATAAAAATTTACTAGCGAGACTTTTTTTTTTTTCAACTGAATGTTGTAGAATGCTATCATAATGCACAGGCATCAGTTGGATGTTTTTGACCTGCAGTTCTGTCCGTATACAGCGCTGTGACGGAAGACTGGCATGGCTCAGAAACAATCTCAGAATATGAGAGAGGTTGTTTTTTTAAAGCTAAACACTGGAATGAATAATTTTTTTAAACTGGACATGAGTCACTATTCTCTCTGCCATCTCTGATGTAATCTGCTGAGTTTTCTCAAAAAAGAACATGTCAACATCACCCAAATCCAGAGGGCAAAAAGAGATAGAACACTTAAGTAAAAGAAAAAAAACACCTGAGAAAGCAATGGAAGAGGGCAACATCAGAAGAAAGACAGGGGATTAATATCCTTCAGTAAGATATGAAAGAATAAAGAACTTCCTTCTATAAAGACACGTTTAGATTTGTGAAAGGACTTTTAGAAAAAATAGACATATATGGATAATCAAAGGCATGAGAACAGGTTCTACCCTTAGATATGCCACCAATGTCTGAACTGCTCTACCCATTTGACAGCAGACCTTCCAAAATGAGTAGTCTTGGAAAGGCAGTAAAGAAGGCAAGAACATCTTCTACCCAGGTCCTCATGGTATAGAAATTTGGTAAAAAAAAAAGTGACATATGAAGGCCAAGTATGGTAGNAGTGACTTTATTATTAATAATAATAATAATAATAATAATGATAATAACAAATTTTATTTAAGGTGCCTTTCTAATCGCTCAAGATCACCATACATCAAGAAGAAATAGCAACAATAACAATATTAAAATAATAAATAACAGTAAATAACAATGCCAATAAACCATAAATAAGGGGAAAGCAACAATTACAAACATGACAGCTATAAAAATAACAAAAACAAAAGTGCTAGATTTGAGTGAACACAGTAATCATAAAGGATAAGCTATTCTGAATAAATGAGTTTTAAGTTTAACTTTAAATTGAGATAACGAGTCTGAATCACGGATGTTGACTGGGAGAGAATTTCAAAGGTGAGAAGAAGCATGGCTAAAGGCCCTATGGCCCAAGGTGGTTGGATGAGCAGAAGGTGTATGGAGGAGACCCAATGAAGAGGACTGGAAAGTTCAAGAAGGAATGTAGGGCTGTAAGAGATCTGAAAGTTAAGGTGGAGAGAGGTTATGAAGAGATTTGTAAGTGAGGAGAAGAATTTTAAATTCAATCCTGAATTTGATGAGAAGCCAATGAAGCTGTTGGAGTGATGGGGTAATATGTTGTACAGACAGAGTCCGGGTTATGATACGAGCAGCAGAATTCTGAATCAATTGGAGTTTATAAAGAGATTTGTGTAGAAAACCAAATAAAAGAGAATTACAGTAGTCAATGCAAGAGGTGACAAGCAAATGAACAAGAATAGCACAATTAAGCGGAGTGAGAAATGGACGGGGGAAGAAATATGACGTAGATGAAAATAACAAAACCTGGTTATACTATTAATGTGAGCTTCAAATGAAAGGGTGCTGTCAAAGATGACCCCAAGTTCCTAACCTGGCGGAAAGGAAAAAGGGAAGAACCGCCAATGGATAAAGAAAAACTGCAGGACCTAGAGAGAATAGAATTAGCGCCAATAAGGAATACTTCAGTCTTACTGCCATTAAGTTTGAGAAAGTTGGCAGAAAACCAAACTTTTATTTCGTGAAGGCAGTTGGTAAGACAGGCAGGTGGAAGAATGGAATCAGGGTTTGTAGATACATAAAGCTGTGTATCATCAGCGTAACAGTGGAATTTTATATCGAATTTGGAGAAAATAGGGGCTTTTGCACTGAATAATTCTAGGAACTCAGTTATAGGAACTAGCCACTAGAATAGTTCCCTGGGAACTAATTTCTCCCCCAGGCCATGTTCCTGGTTGCATTCACACCGGAAATAGGAACTCTGAAGTGGCTGACAGCGCGGCATTTACAACCACTAAAAACCGGTGGATGGAGGATGCCGTGATCGGAGCTGTGTTTGTGGGGCTAAGAGACTAAATCTCCTATGACAACTTTCAGTTTTGCATATCATATCAGGCAGAGAAAAGAACAACCCTGCAGACAACAGGTAAATGCTGTTATCACTGTTTTCCATGTTCGTGAAGTAAATATGTTTACAAGGCTTTTTAAATATGTTTGACCAATCAACAAACACTTAGGTCACTGACAGTTCCTATAGTGCTGGTTTAGACCCTACTCTGAAGTAGGAGCTAATTTAGTTTCCCCAAAAGGAGTTCCTAGAAATAAAATCGTTCCTAGTTCCTGCGGTGCAAACACGCCAAAATCCGGGTACTTCAGCCAATAGTTCTAGGAACTATGAAAAGGTTCCTCTAGTGCGAAAGCCCCTAATATTACCAAGTGAAAGAATGTAAATTAGGAACTATAGGGGACCTAGGACAAAACCTTGGGGGATCACCACAGCTAACAGAAGAAGGTTGGGATTGAATTTTTTTTAGTTGTACAAACTGTGTACGGTTTGAAAGGTATGAAGTGAACCAGGCGTAAGGAACAAAAGTAATACCAGTAATGGATAAATGGTTTAACAGAATATTGTGTTAAATGGTGACAAAAGCTGCATTCAAATCAAGCAAAACAAGAATAAATAAGGACCCAGCCATTAACAGATCATTAGTTACTCTCACTAAGGCGGTTTCCGTAATATATGCTTAGAACGAAACCCTGACTGAAAACACTCAAGATATTATTACTAAGGTGAGCATTGCTGCCACTGCTTTTTCAAGAATTTTGGAAATAAAAGGAAGATTTGAGATGGGACAGAAATCATGGTGCAGAGTGAGTGAATGATACACTCCGAGTTTTAAGAGGTGTGAGAGTGTCAAGGAGCTGCCGTAATTCAAAGTTATAAAAGGAGAGCAAATCCTCAGGAGAAGCTTTGAACTTATTTCCACCCAGTGAAGAGCTAGCCAGTCTGGCTACGCTAGTTAGCGTGCTCTGGTCAACAGTCTGCCATGTTTTCCTTGCTGCTCTGGGAGCCGAAGTCCAGAATGATCGTATTTGAGTCGTTGTACCTAAAACCCTGTCGAGACCCGTGATGGATGTATTTCGGACGGGGACGATGAACAATATCCTGATGGGGTAGAGCAGTGGGCTCAAACTCAATTCCTGGACGGCACAGCTTTGCAGAGTTTAGCTCAAACGAGCTCCAACTCACACCTGCTTGGAAGTTTCTAGTAATCCTGAGGGCCTTAATAAGATGGATCAGTTGTGCTTGATTAGGGTTGGAGCAAAACTGTGCAGATCTGTGGCCCTCCAGGAATTGAGTTTGAGACCAATGGGGTAGAGTGAAGGTGGAGCCTCGACAGAGTAGCACCGCAGAGTAGCGGTGGTTCAGTCACTGTATACAAAAACATTGAAGTCGCTGAGTGGAACAATGACGACAGAGCAATCCAAACAATGATCCACAATCAACATTCAACAATCCACATCATGTCAGTCAACAGCAGAGTTTATCAGGAGTAGAGAATTATAAAATAAAATGATAAAATAGCTATTTAACTGGAAAAAAATGTTAAAAACACCAGAGAGCAGCGGCAGCCAAACGCGCCAGCGTTCACCCAAAATTCACCTAAGTTTTGGATTCCATTCTCAGAAGTTGTCCTCTGCATTTAACTCATCCAAGTTAGTGCACACACACAACCTTTGGGTTACCAGTCTGACTCTAATCATTAGGCCACGACTGCCCCAAGTAGCATTTTTGCCAATACAAAAACACTCCACATGTGGTAAAGTTTTGGTGGAAGAAACTTTTGAAGATCATTTGAAAAATGCATAACACATCAAAAGCGTGGCATAGGGCAGAAAGTGTGTTAGTTCAGAAGAAGAAAAATGCCACCAATACTGACCAATTTGGCAAAATTTACTTTCCCACAAATTGTTTTTTTTGGCATTATCGCACAAAGGTTGGCAATGTATTTACAACAAAACAACATAATAGATATGTTGGTACAAAAAGCAGGAATTCCAGGATTCTTGGGATGTATGGAACATTCCAATATGATTTGGCACCAAATTTAAACGGCAAAAAGGGAAAGAAGATAATTACTTGTTCTTGGGTTTGTCCCACACTCCCTCACATGGTCAGCCTTTGAGCTCTTTCAAGTGCCAATGACCATCATCACCAGTCTACATTAAAGACATTATATATATATTATATACTCAAGGAGGGTATGTATGTCAAATATTACAAGAGGGGCCGTCATACCCCTCTTTTAATATTTGACATGTTGTGCTATAACAACTAAATTAGCAAATGTTTACATTTATTTTCTATAATAACACATTGGCTGACACATCATCCTGCACATCTAAACTTATCTTAATGTGTTACAATATAAAAGTAAATCCACGTTGTCCTTAAGGGGGGCATCTTCCCCCATCCTACCCTATATTCTGTAAACATTGCTAAATTTGACATTATAGCCTACCAATAAAAACTGCACAGAGCAAGAGTGTGAATGCATGCATGCTTGCGACAAAAAGTTGCACGTGTATTACTTAATTATTAATATTATTATTATTATACATCACTGCATGTTAACCATGCACCGCTGGTGCATTGGCGTTCATTTAATAGTGTTATTTTGTAAGGCGCATGCATAGGGGTTGCTCTTACTCTGCGTATCCTGTCGCCCATGGCAACCTGCAAGTCTCTTTCAGGATCAGGATTGGTCTAGCGATGTGATCCGCCGAGCACTCGATCTCATCCGGCGACAGTCCTAGAAACTTCGGTCTCATGTAGGGGTATTTGAGCGGCAGGTCCGAGCCACCCGAATGTTCATTATTATTAATAGACGATACAGCCATGATTCCACCCATGAAGCTGGCAACTGCGGATTTGACGCGCGTGAGCATGACTGCGGAGCGCCGTTTGTTTGTGCGTCTCCTTCTGCCCGATGGTCCCCTGCCAGCACGATCCACAGCCCTGAGACGCGTTGAATGAATCGTGCTCGCTTCACAAATTTTCCAGTCAGTGTCTGAACCAAAGCGGAAATAGTCCAAAGATTAGAGGTCATGTGATCTCATGGATCTGTTTTCTGAGCGGCTTAAACGATGACAGCTTGCGCGGGACTTGCGCAGGACCTGATGATGAATACAGTAATCGCAATAGCTCGCGCTCGACGATTTTTGCAATTACTAAAGTGTGTGTGTGTGTGTGTGTGTGTGTACACAAATACACACCCTCTATTTATTTATTTATTTATTTATAAGCTGAGGCATTTAAACAATGTTACTAAGTTGCCCAAAGTGTGGCCCAAAAACTAATAAACTAAAACTAATATCCCTCACACCATTACACCACCAGATGGTACAAGACAGGATGAATCAGCCTGTGTGAATTTTAGCCTCAGTTTCCTGTTCTTAGCTGACAGGATTGGCACCCGGTGTGTCCTCTGTTGTTGTAGCCCATCTGCTGATCGTTCTCCTCTGACCTCTGGCATCAACAAGGCATTTTCGCCTACAGAACTGCCGCTCACTTTCTAGAGATGGTTGTGCATGAAAATCCCAATAGATCAGCAGTGTCTGAAATACTCAGACCAGCCCGCCTGGCACCAACAACCATGCCATGTTCAAAGTCACTTAAATCACCTTTCTTCCCCATTCTGATGCTCAGTTTGAACTTCAGCAGATTGTCTTGATCATGTCTACATGCTGCATTGGGTTGCTGTCATGTGATTGGCTGATGAGATATTTGCATTAACAAGCAGTTGAACAGGTGTACCTATAAAGTAGCTGTTGAGTGTAGATGTGCATTATAAGTAATATAAATGCAGACTAATAGATTAATAGAAAAATATTCTAATTTTCGAATCCAAATATTTTTTTGTAAAAGACATGCAAATAATCTCAGTGATTTTATTCTGGCACAAAATATAACAAAACATACATTACATCCATATAATAAATGACTGAATGAATGAATGCAGGCGTGGACTGGCCAGAACCACTGCAAGGGCAGTACGAAGCGTGCATCCACACAAGGCCAAAGAGGGACCATGTCTGAGACAGATAGTGATGTGTGTGGGAGATGCCCTGAAAGGGATTTGAGTGATTAATAACCAATATCTAAACTATCCTGCTGAAAAATTGAATGTGTTATGTTTCAAATGCAGTAATATTGTGTACTTTTTCTCTCAGTTCTCCACATGAAAGGCCCCCAGACTGGCAGATCAGTGTGCTACTTCTTTTCTCTCCAATACAGATTAGTAGCATAAATTAAATTACATTAATTGTGGAATGTGTATATGAGCACAATAATTATCATAAGATGATTGACAGGCCAATTTATGATGACAGGATGCACATAATAATGGGATGAGCCTTTTTGTTCAATATATTTAAAAAAAAAACTTCTGCTACACACTCAAATGTATGCACTTTTTCTTCACAAAAAGAGTCCATATTTTAGGGCATAGTATACGTAGGCAATTAGGGACACGGCAAGATAATTTAGACGCTGACGCATCTCACCCTTTTCTGAACTAACCTACTGAATTTTATAATATGTGGCACTTTGGTTTTGGAAACTGCCTCTCAAAAGGACTGAATCAAATAATTTTAAATAATAATGTTGTGCTACAAATAATCCTTATCCAACACGATCACATGAGAATGCGTATCAATAGTATGAGTTTGTAATCTCGTAGAATATATACGCCAAAATGAGTTTTGGCGTGCTTATGGTACGCGGATTTTTCGCGTGCATATGATACGCACTTTATGGCGTGTATATGATACGCTCTTGGGTGGGGGGTTCGTACGTATAATACGCCATAAAGTGCGTATCATATGCACGCGAAAAACTGCGTACCATAAGCACGCCAAAACTCATTTTGGCGTATATATTCTACGAGATTACAAACTCGTAGCCTAGGCTATTGATACGCATTTTCGTGTGATCGGGCTCCCTTATCTGTCAGTTTGTCTGTAAGCTGTTGTAAATAATGTCGTAATGTTCAATCAAAATGCCACAACTACCTTGTGGTGAAAAGGAACTTCTCTCTGTTGATATGCAGGATTTCTCCATTCCGTTTGAACCCTGCACCTGCAAGCTTCATGTGCAATGCCCAATCAACCAATGAGTCGAAAAGTGCGGTGTCTATTTGAGTATTTGATTTGACGTTTGCGATGTCGATTTGAGCATTTGATTTATCATTTGAGCATTGCATTATAGATTTAATTATGACAGGTTTACAATGGATTGATAATGAAAATTAAATATCAAATACAAATTATTTTTAATTTTATTTTTGGTACAGTTCATGCTTCCCTAAATGAGAAAATGAAATTGCATTTGAGCATTTGATTTCTCATTTGAGCAGCCATTTTGAGAGTTTGATTTATTATTTGATCATTTGAGCATTTGATTTTTCATTTGAGCAGCTGTTTTGAGAGTTTGATTTATTATTTGATCAATTAAAGCATTTGATTTTTCATTTTAATTTTGGTAGGAAAAAACTTCCATACCATAGGGTCAGGTGGATGCTAGTCTCATATAGCCAGACCTTCAGACTGAAGACAGAAGGTCCGTGGGCGTGACGTCTGAGGCTGAGACTAGGGGGATGCTGGAGCCTATTCCAGTGGGATACCATAGACAGATGGTAGATGGTATATTAATACAATAAATAATAATTTAGTTTGTTATGCTTAATTTGTGTTTATAAGCAAAAAGTATATATAGGAATTAAAAACTGACAAGAATAAACACATATTGACAAGTGTACATAATTGTATTATTTTATCCTGTTTTGCGCTCAGATAAGGTGACAATAGATGCTTCACGAGTTCACACTTTCAAATAAGTCAGATTGAATAAATGGTATGCATATTTGGCATGCTGTCCGAGGAGAGGGCTCCGAGCTCTGTATTTTCCCCGAAACCCAGAATGCCCCCCCATATTCCTGGCTGTGGTAGGAAAAGCCAAGTCAAGTCAAGTCAAGTCAAATTTATTTATATAGCGCTTTTTACAATTGGTAATTGTTTCAAAGCAGCTTTACATATTAGAAGCACAGAAAAAAGATAGGTGGNATATACATATATATATATATATGCTTCCTCTCAAGCTGATAGGATAGACATATGATAATTGCTGATGTCGAGTTGATTGTATAGATAATTTGCTAGTGCTCCTCCCGAATTTTGATAATGAAGTGAAGTGAAGTGACATGTGGCCGAGTATGGTGACCCATACTCGGAATTTGTGCTCTGCATTTAACCCATCCAAGTGCACACACACAGCAGTGAACACACACACCGTGAACACACACCCGGAGCAGTGGGCAGCCATTGCTGCGGCGCCCGGGGAGCAGTTGGGGGTACGGTGCCTTGCTCAAGGGTCTCACCTCAGTCGTGGTATTGAGGGTGGGGAGAGCGCTGGACATTCACTCTCCTCACCGACAATCCCTGCCGGACCTGAGACTCGAACCCATGACCTTTGGGTTACAAGTCCGACTCTCTATCCATTAGGCCACGACTGCCCCTAATAAAACATCATATAGCACACTCAAACGACGGTTATGATTAGATAAATTACCTAAAGGTGATTACAAAATATTTGTGAATCATCCACTAAAGTCTCATTTCTTCCTTTCAGCCTTGTTGTCACCTTTATTTTTGTTTTCAGTTTAGTTTTCATGGACTCTTAGTTTGTATATTATTGTTTCCTGTGTTTCCTTTCTGTTTCCTTGGTTGTCACGGTTTAATTTTGTTGTCATAGTTTCATTCCTTTTACCTGTCTGTATAGTGAAGAAAGTAAGCACTTGGCATTAAACTGGGATATATTGCCTAAAAATATCAACAATTTACCTTATTCATATTATTTTATTTAATTTTAACATTCATCTATAAAATTTTGTATCTAGGGGTGCTGGTACTGGTAAGTACCCGGCTGATACACATTGGGACACTAAATTTGTGGCGACATGATTCAAATAAAGTGGGCCATTTGTACTGTGCCCACTGGGTTTACATCAGAGGTGTGCAGTGGAGCCAAAATTTGTATCTGTATCATTTACAATCTGAAAATTATTTGTATTTATATTTGTATTCAGATAAAAATGGAAGTGGATGTGGCTTTGGCTGGAAGTTCATAAAATTACCTGAGAAGTTTTAATTCTGTTCCCTTCATAGGTTTTCACATAAACCACGTGAAATCTGATCAGAGCAGTCAGACTTAAAAACAAATTTCCAGAAATGTGATTTGAATAGGATTTCAAACCACATATAAATGTAGAGTTGTGGTCAGAATTATTGGCACCCTTGGCAAATATGATCAAAGATGACTGTAAAAATAAATCTGCATTGTTAATCCTTTTGATCTTTAATTCATAAAATTAGCAAAAATCTAACCTTTCATTGAAGGAAAAGAATTGAAAGTGGGGGGAAAATCACATTAAGAAATAAATGTTTTTCTCCAAAACATGTCAGCCACAATTATTGGCACCCCTAGCATTTTTTGAGTAAAATATCTCTGATGTATATTCCCATTCATATTTACATTTTTTTAGCACACCAGGGTGATCATGGACATGAAATTGTCCAGCCATGACTTCCTGTTCCATAGGAGTATAAACATGAAGAAAGACAAAGGCCAATTCCCTTAATCATTCATCACAATGAGTAAAACCAAAGAATATAGTTCTGATGTGCAGCAAAAGATTGTTGAGCTTCACAAAATAGAAAGTGGCTATGAGAAAATAGCTAAAGCATTGAAAATCCCAATTTCAACTATCAGGGCAATAATTAAGAAGTTCCAATCAACTAAAAATTTTACAAATCTGCCTGGAAGAGGACGTGTATCTAAATTGCCCTAATGCACGGTGAGGAGGAAAGTTTGAGTGGTCAAAGACTCTCCAAGGATCACAGCTGGAGAATTGCAGAGATTAGTTGAGTCTTGAGTCTCAGAAAGCCTAAAAAAAATGATCAAACAGCACCTACATCCCCACAAGTTGTTCGGGAGGGTTTTAAGAAAAATCCTCTGCTCAGATCCAGAAACAATCTCCAACATATTCAGTTGTCAGACACGACTGGAACTTCAAACAGGACCGGCTTCTATGGTCAGATGAAACAAAAAAAAGAGCTTTTTGGCAGCTAACCCACCAGATGGGTTTGGTGCACAGTGGTAAAAAGTACCCCATGCCCACGGTTAAATATACTGTTAGATCTTTAATGTTGTGGGCCTATTTTTCTGCTGGAGGTCCTGGACATCTTGTTCAGATACATGGTTTCATGGATTCTATCAAATACCAACAGATAAAAAATCAAAACCTGTGATCCAAAACAAACATCAAAACCAACACAAAAATGTGTCACTGAGCACAAAATGAAGCTTCTGCCATGACCATCCCAGTCCCCTGACCTGAACCCTACATAAAATGAGTGGAGTGAACTGAAGAGAAGAAGCACCAGCATGGAGCTGGGAATCTGAAGGATCTGTAGAGATTCTGCATGAAGGAATGGTCTCTGATCTCTTGTCAGGGGTTCTCCAAACTCATCAGGCATTATAGAAGAAGACTCAGAGCTGTTATCTTGGCAAAAGGAGGTTGCAAAAAGTATTGAATAAAAGAGTGCCAATAATTGTGGCCAACGTGTTTTGGAGAAAAACATTTATTTCATAATGTGATTTTCCCCCCACTTTCAATTATTTTCCTTCAATGAAAGGTTCGATTTTTACTAATTTTATGAATTAAAGATCAAAAGGATAAACAATGCAGATTTATTTTTACAGTCATCTTTGATCATATTTACCAAGAGTGCCAATAATTCTGACCGCAACTGTAACTCGAAACAGATTTGTTCACACTTGCTAAATCTGTTCGGATTTTAATCGGATATGCACAAAAATCGGATTTGGACTGAACGTAGCCAATGTGGACGTCAATAATATTAGATCAGATTCCAATCGGATACACAAATAATTAAGCTTGATGCTTAAGAAAAAGTGATCAAGGGCTTAGGGTGTTCCGTTTAAACAAGGATTCATCCAATAGTAGGCGGTCATGCAACGCAAGCAATGACATACATCCGAGTGAACTAGATGGAGGGAAGTTATAGTGAGGGAGGGGCATAAATTTAAATGCAGCCCAGGTGTGTGAGCTGGTGTTCTGATGAATGTCCGCTGCTGCTCTCAGCAGCTTGTAATGCACAGTCTCACAAATGTCAAAGATATGGGCTTCTATTGACAAGCACACATTAATTGTATTTATATCTCGTAACGAATTTGTGTTTGTTTTTGTGACTATGAAGAATGATTACCTCAAAATGTAGATTGGTATGCAGGTGCAGGGGACTTTAACTAAATCTTGCTAATGTTCATGCAATTACCTCTCCCTGCTCAAATGTTAGCGGGGACATTCATAATTTTTCTTTTTTCTTTTTTTTAAAGAAATTATTCATTTAAAAAAAGAGATAAAATTAATAAGAGTGAATCAATTTAATTTATCTAATGATAAGATGCTATTAGCAGATTCTTGTTTAGTTTGATATATAATATTGTTTAAACCTTTAATCTAAAGCAAATAATAATAATATGGCTGAGCAGTTGTTGGGTGGCTCACCATTGTATTAAATTTCTTCTAATATATAAAAACCCATTTACTTCTACTGGACCCACAAAGATTGCACAAAATGTGACTATATTCAACCCAACTGTAAAAGTTACAAATATGCAAACAAACCACCTGTTGAGATTTTTTAAATTGTTAGTCCATGTTTAATTTTTTTTCCAACTTTTTAATATTTCCAGGTACTCTTCCCCCATAATCCAAAGACATGCAAGTCAGGTGCAATTCCAAATAAGACATAAAATTGCAAATAATCTGTCTGTGTGTGTTAGCCTTTTGATTGACTGGCCACCTGTCCAGTGTTTTCCTGCCTTTGGCCCAAGGCACTGGATCAGCTCCAGCACCTTCATAGAGCACAATAAGGTAAATTATCTGCATGACTTTTGTTGAGCCAATATCTATTTCTTAGGCTTCATCATTTTTGTTATTTTCACTTCATTGTTTCCACACTTCAACCTACCACATGTTTAATGACTACATTAGAGGTTATCAGATCTAATGAACAGGATACACCATTTTTAAGGTTAGTTTAAGGAATAGCTCTGTTCACAACCATGTGAACACCATTTCCAATATTTTTCATATTAAAAAGTCTGTGCTTAGTGTTTGTAAATATAACCTCTTTTGACAATTAAAGAAAATTTATGTTTTAGTTTGACTTTATTTCATATTCAAGACAAACAAACAAAAAGAAAAACAACATCCAAATTAGCATATAAGTTAAAAAAACAGATGTATCTGTAAATGCATCTTGATTAATTCTTGCTCACTGAGAAGTAAGTTTAAGTGCCTTTCAGTTATGATCACTGTAGTTGAAGAGCTAACAGTATCTACTAGTATCTACTGGTGCAGGTACTAGTGGTCCATAGGCTAATTTTGTGTCCTGGTGGTTGTTTTCTGCTTCCAAGCCATGTGACATCAGAGGTCCTCATGTTTTTCAGGTGAGTCGCCAGTTTGGACACCTTCAGAATTAAATGCAGGCTCATCCTTGTTCTCTTCTAAAATGAAAGAGCAAAATTATAGAAGTATAAAACAACTTAGGAATTTATTTATTGGGTGGATATCTGCCCTCTTACTATAACTAGTATAATTCCAAGCAAGCTTGTAGTATCTGTGTGGTTCCCAGATTTTGAAAAAAGGCTGAACATTACTGAAATGTTGAAAACCTCAGTGGTGGTACAACCAAATGCCCAAGGAATTGCTTACTCAAAAAAATGAATACTATCATACTATGACTATTTCTGCCATATCTTCATCTTTTAGGAATATGGTATTTCAAATTTAGCCTGTGTTATTATTTACTCACCCCCATGTTGTTTAAAGGCTGTATTATCTGCATGAATATTTATTTCTGTGAATTCAATGCAACGAGTATATTCACTTAAAACGCTTAACGCACCCAAGATTGTCAGAAATAAAGTACATGTAGCTTACTCATAGTTTACCAAATGCCCTGAACAGTTTTGGTTGAAAATAACATGATATCAAAGCACTTTGAAAATGATCAGCGCTATTATCATACTCATGGGTAATTTATTAAATTAAGTGTTCAATTATGTCACCATCTACTGCCATTGTATTGAATTTATCCAAAAGTATATCTATTAAATGACCACCTTTTGTATTCTGCAGAAGAAAATCAGATGAGTTTGGAACAACTTCAGATTAAGTAAATAATAACAGAACTTTAATTTCTGGGTGAACTGTGTAAACAGTGTAAGTACCTATTCACACCAAGAGCAAACATTCACTAAGGATTTTCTCTAAAACCAGTTAAACACAAGCACATAATGCTTCCTTCAATCTTAACACACTCCTGCTGTTCTTTAATACACACTGCTTCCAATTGCTCACATATCTACAAAGCCATGAAAAAGTGTATGGTCCAACTCCGATAATTGCCATTAAAGTTCTACCATGTGAGACAACGCAAACACAGATAAGGTATATTACACAATGTTTATGAGCATGAAGATAAGTGATACCCTTGCAGGTGCCTTCTTCTTCCTTATAGCCATCAGCACAGGTGAGGCAGCTATCGGCACCAGGTCCTTTGCAACCAGAGCATCCAATATTGCATGCTGGGATATAAAATAACAGTACACTTAACAGTGTCCACAGTGTCACATGTACTTAATACAGTAATTTAAGCATAATTACAAGCAACTAACCTAAACGTAACCCTTAACCTACTGTAAGTTCACTGTTAATTCTGATCTGCCTGCATTGACACTATTCTTTAAGAGCTGCTGTGCAGCCAAAATTATGTACCAGTTATCAATGTAAAGCGCTATATAAATAAAGGTGACTTAAATAATATGGTAACACTTTAGAATAATGGTCAGTCTTTAATAAGTAACTATGCAGGAAGTAATGCAGGACTAATGAGTAGTACTACATTAACACTTCAGCTACTTTTATTAACTAACATAGAAACAAGCTTAACTAATCAGTAAGTAATATCGAATTTAGAAGATAGTTCCTTATTAGCTAATCAATAATTACCTAATGAGATTACATCATTAATAACTATTAACTAATGGACAAATTGTAAAGAACATTATCGTGTGTCTAAGATGTAATCAGTCATCATTTTTACTCTGAATATAGTCATAAAATGCATCATTAATTACTCAAGTGTTACCTAGTCACTATGCAGTAACTACTAGTGATCAGGACCATTATTTTAAAGTGAAAAACATCTTTTTCACTTTAAAATAATGGTCCAGATCACTTGTAGTTCTTGAAGAATAACTAGGTACTTGAGTAATAAGTGATGCGTTTTATGACCACGTTGAGAGTAAAAAAGGACAATCTTCAAGAACTACTAGTGATCTGGACCATTATTTTAAAGTGAAAAAGATGTTTTTCACTTTAAAATAATGGTCCTGATCACTAATAGTTCCTGCATAGTGATTAGGTAACACTTGAGTAATTATTGATGCATTATATGACCACGTTGAGAGTAAAAAAAGACAATTGCTCACATCTCAGACACTTTAATGTTGTGATTAATATTTAATTAGTAATTCTTAATAATTTGTCATAGTTACCTATGAGTTCTTAATGATGCCAATCTCATTCTAATTATTGATAAGCTAATAAGGAATTATCTTAGTCCTAAATTTGATATTACTTACTGATTAGTTAAGCTTGTTTCTATATTAGTTAATAGTAGTAGCTGAAGTGTTAATGTAGTACTACTCATTAGTCCTGCAATACTTCCTGCATAGTTACTTATTAATGGCGGACCATTATTCTAAAGTGTTACCAATAATATTAGTCATTACTCAGTAATAATTTGTTTAATTACACTATAATAATGTGATATCGCACACCCCTAATTCACACTGCATCAACAGATGCAGAACAATGGAAAAAGACACTTTGTCTGATTAGTGTTACCATCTTATTTATGTCACCATCTGTTGCCGTTTGTCGGGTTTTGTTGGATTAGTATGTTACCCCTGTCAGCATTAGTGAGCACTTTCTTTTCATGAACTAAACATGTTCAATCGATGTTTGTCAGGTCGTGAAATGTCCGTAAGTGACGTACGGTAATCTGGTGATTGTCTGCGTCTGTCGGCGCAGTGTGAATTTGCCTTAACAAGGACACCTTAAAATAAAGCGTTACTAAAGTGATACAGGATACATAATTAACATTACTTGAACAAACCTTTACAGGAGAAAGAACCATCTGTGTTTAGGCAGTATTGGTTATCTTTGCATGGAGCTGAATCTTTGGTGCACTCATTGACGTCTGCAATGGAGAAAATTTGGAAAATGAGGAAAATATATGAGAATTACACAACACATATTAAACATCCAAAAAGTCTTTAATAAACTGGGCCTCTTACAAGGTTCCAACACAAGAGCAAGGTCACATTTTGGCTCAAAATCAACGATTCTCATTTATTAAGCTTGCGTGCACACAAATTTGTTTGTGAAATCTGCGTATGAACATTTTCACAAACAAATCATGATTCACCAAAAACATTCATATTACATTTTATTCTAAATTTACAGAAAAAAACAAAACCACACATAACCAAAAAACACTTTCTCTGTGCAGCCTTATAATCATGTTAAGTTACAGATGGTACTCAACCTGAATGCAAAAAACGTCAATGTTTGTCACCCCGGGTACCGTCGTGGTTTGCAGCGGGAAATTCATTTCTGCTCTTGAACGCTAGTGGTGCTATAACCATAGATTTTCACATTATGAAGTGTATGTATCGCAGCTCATTTTTGCGAGTAGCAGTCAACTGCGCATTGTGGCGATTAAAAAAAAATACTATCAATAAGATTAGTAAATTGTTTACACTTTGTAGCGTCTGCAATCGATCAGAATTTAGCGGGCGCACCATAAACTGTGTTAAGCCTTCACCCACTGAACTTTGAATTACAAATCAAGGCTTGGTGCCGATCGGGCGGACAGATAAAGACCTCTTGGACACCTTTATTACAATGTGATAGATCCCCGAAACACCCCCAGTGTGACTTCAAACAATCACGATTGTCTCGGATCACATTCTCATGGGCCATGTGGCGACACGACACATACCAAACACGCGCACACACACAGAGACGCACCCACACACCCACACACACACGCATAAGGACTCTATATATTAATATGACTAGGCCAAAATTGTATCTGAATCATATGTCTGATGCATGCGTGTTTTCTTAGTGTTAGACTTAAATGTAAATGACTGTAGTGGTGCTAGCGTCATTTCTAACGATTACTTTTGACTTGAAACTATATCTCCTTTGATATGCTTCCCTTATATGTCGAGTTTGGACTCTCTGTAACATCCTTGCTCTCCTTTATTCACCCATGTATATTTCATTGTGGTAAGATGCATGATTCTATTTTAACGGTCCCATGAGGAAATTATCCTCCGATTTGATAAGCTCATAATTTATATAGATTAACCTCGAGACAGAACAAAGAAGTCTTTCCCCGCCAAAATGGCAACGCTATGATTGGCCGACGATTCCCCAGGAGGCGGTCTGGTCTGTTGTCTTTAAAACACAAGGACACGCGCCCCTAAGTAGAACAAGTTTTACCTGTCGTCCGGACGCAAGTCTTCCTGTCGTCAAGCTTTCGACGCTCCATCCCGGAGTCTAACCCTCTTTTTTATTTTCCGGCAACATCACTTCTCAGTTTAAAGCCGCGTTTGAAAAATCCGCCGAAGAAACAGCCTCTTTGGGACAGGACCAATCACGCAAGCTCCGCGCACTGAAACTCTGCAAACTCCCGCACTCGAGCGGACCAAACTCATGCAAGTAAACCTGTTAAGATTCGTTTTAACTGTTTTCTTTGTGGGCTCTCAGAGGTTTTATCTGTGTGTAAATTGCCACTGTTCTGATCACTCTCTCTCTTTTCTGCCTTTACTTTCGCTTTGTATATGTATATCCTTTTTGTGCCTATTTAACCGTATAACCTTTGTAGTATTAGTTTTACAAATTAAACGCATTATATCCGTCAGAATTGTTCTGTTTGTTCTTTCAATTGAAGACCAAGTCACTTTAACGTTTTTCGATCATTTTATGCTTTGATGCTATAGTAGGAATTTATTCTTGTGGCCAAAAGAATAAACCCGTTTCATATTTTATGGGAGCTATTAGTTTGCTGGACAAACGAATAGTTTCTCTAAATAATTATTAAACCAGAACTAATCATATACATAATTGATTATAATTCGTTGTAATTAATTAACACTATATGTTTAATTCCCCCTTGGGTCGATATGAATATAATAATTGTTCATAAAACGTTGTGAATTATTGTATTCTTATTCCACCCATAAATTGATTAATAACTGTACGAACACGCTACTTCGTTACAACTTTTTCATGGACTGCACTTTAATACAGTAAAGAATTAATTAATTATTAATTCATTAATTCATTAATAATACCCCGTATTTCTTTTAAAAAATATTTCTTAATAGGACTATGTATTATGTTATTTTCTTCTTGTGTTCAGAGTATGAAGAAAGTGTAAAACTCTAGCAGTTCAAAAAGCTTATGCTACGTCCTACGCCTTCCCTATTCAACTAACGCAACCCCAGTTTTACTTCATAACTTGTTAAATATGGTCATTTTTTTTTTTTACACAAATGAATCGCTTCGCTTCAGAAGGCCTTTATTAACCCCCAGAGTCGTGTGGAGTACACGTTTATGATGGATGGATGTGGATGGAAGCACTTTCTGTCATGGGCCAGGTTTGATCATTTCTCTGTCTTCTGTTTTTTTCCTTCTCTGTTCATCTTTGATTCGTTTCAGCTGTTCCTCGTTGCTTCCCACGTTTGCACTTTCGCGTCCGCACCTGTTCTGTGTCTGTGTTGATTGCTCTGGTTACTTCTCCCTGTCTTCTGTTTGTGTCTGTGTCGGATAATTGACTACTGTTAGCGTGGCGTGCTTCCGCAGTTGCTCTTTGCTCTTGTTATATCTCTCCTTGTGTGTGTGTTATCAGTTGAGTCCCGTCCCAGTCCCCGTGCCAACTCGGGTATCTGAATTCGTGGTCCGTCTGTCAGAGACTCCAATCAGCAGGCCTGGTCTCGTCCTTTCACCGGCCTTGGTATTCTCCTTCAGCCATCTGAGACACTCCAGATCGACCACTGTGCCACAGTTGTACTGGGACACCTTTCTGGAAACGAGCTGACACTTCTCCTCTTGATCTCCAGCTGCAGCGTGCTGTTTATCGACGCCTGGCAGTCTGTTTATGTTCTGTTTTTGTTTGGGACTCTCAATAAATACTGTGAACATTCCCTTTTGCCTCTGGGTCTTCTGCAGTCGCATGACACTGTCTTCAGCTCATACTCATGAACCCTGTTCACTGCCATTATAAAGCTCAGATGCATCAGGATATTTATTAATATTTCTCAGATTGTGTTCATCAGAAAGAAGAAAGTCATATACACCTAGGATGGCTTGAGGGTGAGTAAAGGCTAATTTTCATTTGAAAGTGAACTAATCCTTTAACAGCAGTGAAAATAGGCTAGTGGACAATGCTGCAACACATGGCGCAACTGTGCTTTAAGAGATCCGGCTTCGAGACCTGGCTCGAGATGGCCTTCTCAAGCCAAAATATTTTGTTTGAAATGTACATTTATTGATCAGAATATGTTATTCATTTTCTGTCATTATTATTAGTATTAGGCTGTTTATTTTTAATTGATACTTAATGATAACAACATTGTAAACGTTTGCTCTTAACTGATTTTGGGTGACAGTCTTTGTTTTACCATTCTTGATGCTTAAGAAACAGCAGACTGGTCAAGCATTTGATTTTTTTGAATCACTCTGGGATGACTGACAATGATAAACAATGTTTATAATAATAATCATCATCATCAGTAATTTATTTCTTTATTTTATCTTCATTTAAAAGTACAAATGTCACAGCAGCCCTACGCAATGTTGCAAACCACCTGTGCCACCTGGTGGTGATTTCGCGACAAGTGTCACGTGTCACTGGTATGCATTTAACGCATGATTTAACGCTGCGGTGTTACATGCGGCGGTAATAGGCATTTTGGTTGAGTACCTACTGTATATTTCATCTTACAATGACAATTTCAATTTCATCTTAAAATTATATAATAAAATATAGGTGTCAGGGAGACATCCCTGACCACTACCCAACCACCAGAAGATGTTCTTAGATAAAGCAGGCAGAAATGCCCAGATTCCCCCTTCCCCCTCCCCCTCCTCTATACACTATCCAGTGAGCACGCTACAATACTCTGTATCACTGAAATACTTTATATTAATATATAAAGATAATAATATATAAGTGACTCCATGAATTTGAAGTGTTCCATGTGTTTTCCAGGCATTAAAAAAATAACATAAAATTCCCTGAACCATGGGTTCACGGTAGCCATGAGAAACTTTTTCTTACCGATGCATGCTCCTTCTTGGTCTTCCTCCCAACCATTTCTACATTCTTTACAGTCCTGATTGGTTCCTCCATTGCAGGAAACACAAGACTCATGACACTCTTAAAAACATAAATTAAATGAACAGAATTACAACTTTATAACTGCAAAAAATTACATGCATCTCAAATATCATAAAAGAAAAAAAAAGTATTTTTATGAAAAAAAGTCATAAAACTTGCAATGACAAATTTATATCAAAATGGCTTTAGTATGTACCATTTGCTTTAATAACAGCATGCACAATGCACGTATTCTTTGTATTTGATTTTTCAATATTCTAAAAACTTTTCCAGTTTTTAGATTTTAAAATCCATATTTTCAAGGTGGTCTCAGACTTTTGGACCCCACAGTATATACGGACAAACACTGTTTTACAAATATTATAACTACAAATCTTACAGTGGATATTAAAAGTATACATTTCTCTGTTAAAATAGCTGGTTTGTAAAAATGAAAAAAACTTTCGCAACTTTGCACTAATCAACAAACTCATGTGAAATAGTCACTTCAGGTCAAGACCGGTATACTCCAAAAATAAAGCCAGTTTTTCCTAGATTTTTCTGACATCTTGCTTACATGCATGCATGCATACATCACACGACCAGAAGTGCTGTTTTCACGAACATCAACAACACCACTGCAAATGTGACATTGATTTTATACAACAGTTTAAACAAGTAGTCAATATTAAGTGACTTATATTTTTGACACTATGGGGTGGTTTCCCAGACAGAGATTAAGCCTAGTCCTAGAATAAAATGGCGCTTTAAACCAGATTAACAGAAATCTGCTTTCTCTGTCATGGTTTAAAATAATCCAAGACTTAGTCTAGTCCAGAGTTTAAAAGCTAATTTCCTGGAGGAAAACTAGAGCTACACCAGGACTTAACTGAGGCTTAAATTAAACCTACTAGGATGCAGCTTTTACTTCAGATTAACGTTGTGTTTCAAAGAGGACACATGTATTGCTTGGATATATATCGATATTGATATACACACTGTGTTTGTGTGTGTGTGAGTGATATATATATATATATATATTAAATTGACTTGAAATGGTTACTAGAACTCACTTGGTGTTTTCATTTTGAAATAACATGTTTCAGTCAAGTAACCCAATCAAACAGGACTTTCACTTCCCATCATGCTTTGCACCGGGCTGAATTGGGAGAGTAAATGTTGAAAAAGTGTTATTTTATGCACTTTTTAGAAAGATGAGAATATGGAGAGACTTATTACCATCATTTCTAGACTGCTAACACCGATTATCACGTGTAAATAGTTATGTTTAGTGTGTTTTCTACGTAAAGACAAAACAAAAGCATTAATAATCATTGGATTATTATATATATAGAATTCATCTATTTAAATAGAATTCATTACAAACAGATTTCCAGGCATTTCTTCTTTTTTTCACAGCTGATGTATTTTGCTTGCTTTAAAAGAAATGTCTTGTTTAGTTAAGTTTTTATATTGGAGTCTTTTTTTCTGCCATTGTTTTCCTTGAATTTGCTTCTGCGTTCCATGCAATTTTAAGCTTTTCTTGGTTCATTCCATGTTTTACAGGCAACCTCTCTCATGCTAATTCAGATTAGCACAGCTGGTTTTAAATTAATCTGGTTTATTTTAATTCAGGACTCCATAGTCCAGGTTTTAGTAATCTGTACTTAATCTGTGTTTCAGAAAGCCATTTTTTAAGACGTGATTAACTATTCTAGATTAAGGCCTATCCTGGCTTATTTTAAACCCTGGGAAACCGCCCCTATATTGTTTGTTCTTGCTCTATATCATCAACAAACGCTCCAAACAAATCCACAGCAGAACAGTTGCATTCTCTGTGCAACACAGCTGTGTTTTGTTACTGAATGTGTTTTTGAACAAATTGGGTAAGTCAGTGATTCAATTACATTTCATTCTTGAATGAAACAGCCTCTGTGTTTCCTCTGCATTGCAAAGATGGATTTTGATGATACTGATTTTAAAAAAGCCCTATTGCATAGGAGACATCCTTGCAATTTAACAGATCTAGAACGTTTTTGCGAAGAGTGGGAAATATTCCCAAGTCAAGATGTGCCAATCTGATAGACACCCATGTCCAAAAGTTATATGGAGTGCTGTAATAAAATAAAGCACACACATGCTTCAAATAAGTATTTTTTAGGGGTGTGCACACTTATGCAGTTAGTTATTCCAAGTTTTTTATTTCTCAGAAATGTCACTTTGGTTTTTAGTAGTTCACATTAAAAAGGTGCAAAAGTTGATATGATTTATATTAGTTTCATTTTTTATATCACAAAAACCAGCTGTTTTAATAGGTGTATGTATACTTTTCATAGCCACTGTATATGAGGGTAATCAAGTTGTTTATTCTGTGTACCTTTGCACAAGGAGAATGTATCATTCCTCAGTGTACTAAAATATCCATCACTGCAGTCCAGACAAAACTCCCCTTCATATCCCTTATCACAACTGCACTTCCCGTTTCCAGCCCTTGTTCCATCTCCATCACATTTGCCATTACCATGGCACGGTCTGTCAGCTCCTCCAACACAAGCTTAAAATACAAAATAAGATACAATTTTACAAGATAAGTTCTCATAATTAAGATGGGGAGCAATAAAGTCTCCAACAACATAAGTGCCTGAATGGAAACTCTTCTAGCTACACAAACTCAATTGCATGCGTTCCAAGAAATTTTGCAAGCAAAAGCACTGTAATATGGTTTTTGTCTCTTTTCCATCAGCTTATAGCTAGCTACCTGAATCAAGTTTAATGGATTAGAAGATTAGAGATTTAAAGGTTACTCTTTTGTCTCTCTTTAGTACTGAGATTAAAGTAATGCAAGAGCATGTGAAAGGGACAGTTCACACAAAAATGCAAACTCTGTCATTATTTACTCAATCTCATGCCATTCTAAATCCGTAAGGCTTCTGTTCATCTTCGGAACACAAACGCAGATCTTTTTGATGAAACAGAGCTTTTTGTCCCTTCATAGACAGCTACACAACTGACACTTTTGACACTTCAAAAAAAAATGTATAAAGAAATCGTAAAACGAATCAATATGAATTGAGCGGTTTAGCCAGAATTTTCTGAAGAAACGCAATCACTTTATATGATGAACAGATTTAGTTTAGGATTTTATTCACATATAAACATTGATCAGCAAACATAACCGAAGCTTAACCGAGCCTGCTTCACGTGCGAGAACAAACATCGTTGCAGAAGCTCAAACGCGCTGCATAACATACGAGAATAAAACTCACTGGTTCTTGCAGAAGCTGAAACATGCTGAGTAACACAAGAACAAATTATCATATCATATCAAATTAAAACTGTTCATCAGATAAAGTGATCGTGTCTCTTCAGAAAATTTGGACTAAACCGCTCAATTCATTCATATGGATTAGTTTTACGATCGCTTTATGAACTTTTTGAAGCATCAAAGTGTCAGCTGTGTAGCCGTCTATGGAGTGACAGAAAGCTCTCAGATTGCATCAAAAAGATCTTCATTTGTGTTTTCCGAAGATAAACAAAACTCTTACGGGTTTGGAACGACATGAGGGAGAATAATTAATGACAGAATATAAATTTTTGGGTGAACTATCCCTTTAAGTATGTTCAAATTACTGTGCACTTGCAATGTGTTGGCTAAGCATGTGTATTTGCATTTGTATACTTCTGAAATTTCTTTTGTGGCCTAACACACTAAGGCTTAATTCACTTACTGTTGCAGTCAGGACCAAATGAACCTTTAGGGCAGCACACTTTGATGGTCTCAATACAAAACCATTTAAACAGATCTGGGTGTTTTGTCTTCCTGCAACAGAAATGCAAACAATTCTTAGACTTAATTTCTTAATTCGATTAAATGGATGTTTTCCATAACGAGATAGAAGTCCAAAGTATACATCCATTGTCGGCGTGCCGTACTGTATCGCACAGTGCGCATGACGTAAATTACATCATTAACAGAGTCTGTGCAGACTGTCCATATGCAGACAAGCTTTGTAAAAACATGGGGACTGTTTTCATTATTTGGTGTGCCAATCATGATTACACACAATAAGCAGCAGAGGTCTTTATGAGAAAATTGATATTTTGAGGGGCGTTCTGTTTAACCCATCCACCATGNATATATAGTACACACACACACACTGTGTGTGCGCACACAAAGCTCAAATTGCTCAAAAAAAGTTAATGCTATAGAAAGGTGTCAGAATACACAGTGCATCGCAGTTTGTTGCATATAGGGCTGCATAGCCGCAGACCAGTCAGGGTGCCCATGCTGACCCCTGTCCACCGCCGAAAGCGATGCCAGTGGGCACGTGAGCATCAGAACTGGACCACGGAGCAATGGAAGATGGTGGCCTGGTCTGATGAATTACATTTTCTTTTACATCACGTGGATGGCCGGGTGCGTGTGCGTCGCTTACCTGGGGACACATGATACCAGGATGCACTATGGGAAGAAGGCAAGACGATGGATGCAGTGTGATGCTTTGGGCAATGTTCTGCTGGGAAAACTTGGGTCCTGCCATCCATGTGGACGTTACTTTGATACGTAGCACCTAACTAAGCATTGTTGCAGACCATGTACACCCTTTCATGGCCTCCAAATTCCCCAGATCTCAATCCAACCGTGGGATGTGCTGAACAAACAAGTCCGATCCATGGAGGCCCAACCTCGCAACTTACAAGACTTAAAGGATCTGCTGCTAACATCTTAACACAGCACACCTTCAGGGGTCTAGTGGAGTCCATGCCTCAACGGGTCAGGGCTGTTTTGGCAGCAAAAGGGGGACCAACACAATATTAGGAAGGTGGTCATAATGTTATGCCTGATCGATATAGATATATATATAGATATATATACACACACACACACACACATATATATACAGTGGGTACGGAAAGTATTCAGACCCCCTTAAATTTTTCACTCTTTGTTATATTGCAGCCATTTGCTAAAATCATTTAAATTCATTTTTTTTCCTCATTAATGTTCACACAGCACCCCATATTGACAGAAAAACACAGAATTGTTGAAATTTTTGCAGATTTATTAAAAAAGAAAAACTGAAATATCACATGGTCCTAAGTATTCAGACCCTTTGCTCAGTATTTAGTAGAAGCACCCTTTTGATCTAATACAGCCATGAGTCTTTTTGGGAAAGATGCAACAAGTTTTTCACACCTGGATTTGGGGATCCTCTGCCATTCCTCCTTGCAGATCCTCTCCAGTTCTGTCAGGTTGGATGGTCAACGTTGGTGGACAGCCATTTTTAAGTCTCTCCAGAGATGCTCAATTGGGTTTAAGTCAGGGCTCTGGCTGGGCCATTCAAGAACAGTCACGGAGTTGTTGTGAAGCCACTCCTTCGTTATTTTAGCTGTGTGCTTAGGGTCATTGTCTTGTTGGAAGGTAAACCTTCGGCCCAGCCTGAGGTCCTGAGCACTCTGGAGAAGGTTTTCGTCCAGGATATCCCTGTACTTGGCCGCATTCATCTTTCCCTCGATTGCAACCAGTCGTCCTGTCCCTGCAGCTGAAAAACACCCCCACAGCAGCTGCCACCACCATGCTTCACTGTTGGGACTGTATTGGACAGGTGATGAGCAGTGCCTGGTTTTCTCCACACATACCGCTTAGAATTAAGGCCAAAAAGTTCTATCTTGGTCTCATCAGACCAGAGAATCTTATTTCTCACCATCTTGGAGTCCTTCAGGTGTTTTTTAGCAAACTCCATGCGGGCTTTCATGTGTCTTGCACTGAGGAGAGGCTTCCGTCGGGCCACTCTGCCATAAAGCCCCGACTGGTGGAGGGCTGCAGTGATGGTTGACTTTCTACAACTTTCTCCCATCTCCCGACTGCATCTCTGGAGCTCAGCCACAGTGATCTTTGGGTTCTTCTTTACCTCTCTCACCAAGGCTCTTCTCCCCCGATAGCTCAGTTTGGCCGGACGGCCAGCTCTAGGAAGGGTTCTGGTCGTCCCAAACGTCTTCCATTTAAGGATTATGGAGGCCACTGTGCTCTTAGGAACCTTAAGTGCAGCAGAAATTTTTTTGTAACCTTGGCCAGATCTGTGCCTTGCCACAATTCTGTCTCTGAGCTCTTCAGGCAGTTCCTTTGACCTCATGATTCTCATTTGCTCTGACATGCACTGTGAGCTGTAAGGTCTTATATAGACAGGTGTGTGGCTTTCCTAATCAAGTCCAATCAGTATAATCAAACACAGCTGGACTCAAATGAAGGTGTAGAACCATCTCAAGGATGATCAGAAGAAATGGACAGCACCTGAGTTAAATATATGAGTGTCACAGCAAAGGGTCTGAATACTTAGGACCATGTGATATTTCAGTTTTTCTTTTTTAATAAATCTGCAAAAATGTCAACAATTCTGTGTTTTTCTGTCAATATGGGGTGCTGTGTGTACATTAATGAGGGAAAAAAAATGAACAAATGATTTTAGCAAATGGCTGCAATATAACAAAGAGTGAAAAATTTAAGGGGGTCTGAATACTTTCCGTACCCACTTTATACATACCAATATAGTATGGAATCGTTTTGTTTTGTTGTTAAACAATCACAATGTTAAACTGCCAATAATATAAACCAGTAGGAGACGACAGACAGTTGTCATTCACTGTATTGCATTAATACAAAGTCAGTTAATATGAATTTTTTTCTAAAAAGTAATTTTAATAGTATTTTTGTATCGTGACTGCAGAGGAAGAAACCTTTATGGCGTAGCCATGCACCCCTAGTAGACTGTCTCATTCAATGCTGAGGAGGACTCAGCTTCAGAAAGAACATGACAGCCACACAAATGGATTTTTAAATGCAAATTTTTTGTTTGTTTGTTTGTTTGTTTGTTTCCAAGAAAGAAATAGTTGAAACGCAGGCTCCTAATTTTTGGGTCTGTCCTACAAAATGCAAGACAGCTGGTTACCCTACCCAAGTATATGATGCTGCTTCTTTGTCTTTCAGAGCAGTAGACCTATACTGGAACACAACAGCTGCAGTATCACAAAACAGCTATAATGCGAACAGGTCTGCCTCGCGCACAGTCAAATGAAGAACGCTCAGAAAGGCTTGCCTACTCAACAGTGCACGAGACGTAACGGCACGCAGAAAAATGAAGTATACCTCAGCCTTGAGAATGAAGTCTTCAGTTATTATGGAACAAATTCTCCATCTGAGTTCCTGACCTCTTGAACCACCATGTCTCAAAGTGTTCCTCATTTTCTTCCAACATGTGGTTGCACTCAAAACTGCTGCTGTAACACACGCCTTCCAGTATCTCCATCAGCCTAATCTCACTGGAGAGAGAAAAAAAATACATTTAAAAAAAAATCACACATTTTAGAGAATGACTGTAAGTAGGACTGTAATGTCTGTTACAAGTGCATTTTCATTTGTTCACTAGTGCATGCAAGTAAATGTTTTGAGATGTTTTGTTAAATTTTAATCTTCTCACCTCGACTCATATTTGGAGAGTTTTCGCTCTTCCCATTCTGTGTTTCCACCACCAAAATTGTAATTCGCAGTTTTTTCAAAACCCTGTGAAAAATGCATAAGTTAACACTAAAGGTATCTAAAGAGACCCTAAAACATATTCGGACACTTGCCTCACATTTAACAGGGTTTTCAAGACCTTTTTAAGACCAACTAAAATAAATTTAAGGTATAAATTGAAGGGAACACAATACGCCAATATGTTTTCGAAATGTAATGTCTAGGGAGAAAAACAATGAGTTTGTATTATCAAAATCTTTTTGAAGTTGAACATACAACTTCAAAAAGATATCCATTACTTTTGAATTAATTTTACAAAAAAGGTAGCCTGAATACATCTGCTCTCAATTACTAGAATATAGACATAACACTTACTGTATCTTTTGATCTCACTTCAAAAAAAGTGTTCTTCCACAGCATTTTTTGTTTGTTTTCCAGTGCAATTGTCTAAAGATTCTTAAATCAATGCATTTACTGGAGATACAAAATTACTGAATATGAAGTCTTGTTTTCTGTGAAACTGTTCAAAACAAAGTGAATTTATGCTTAAAACAAGAAACAAATATCTGCCAACAGGCTCATAAAAATCAACTTAATTCAAAGGGAAACTCATTGTTCTTTTAAGTGTAAACTCACTTAAATTGTGTTAAATTTTTCAAGTTTTCATTTTACATTTGCATCTCAAGTCAAGTCACCTGTATTTATATAGTGCTTTTTACAATGCAGATTGTGTCAAAGTAGTGATAGAGGGAACATCATTTTGGCTCTAGAAGAAAATGGTGTCATTTTCCAGCTTAAGTAAGTGCATCAAAGATGCTTCAATATTTGTATTGGAAAACAGGACAAAAAACTACGTAACATTTTTTTGCAGTGCATGCAACATTTAATGCAATAATGAATTTAAGACTTTAAGGGCTAATTAAGACTTTTTAAGACCTGCAGAAACCCTTTTTAAACATGTCTGAATGCCACTACAATGAATGTAGCATCTCTGATGCTAGAGACTTTCTAAGAACTAACACTTTTCTGAATAGCATATGGATTGTTTTGTCATTTTAAAACTAACAAACTTATTATTTAAAGAAATGTGTCGCTTTAAATGTAATATCTTTCTTTAAGATAGAAAATACATACCTTGTCAAAATTGTCGACTATTTGTCTGCATGTTGAGCATAACGCGTTAAAGTCCTTTGTATAGGTAAATCCAAGTGGTAGAAACAAAACAACAAACATCAAGTAAAAAATACTATATGAGAGTAACATGGTTTCGTCAAGTGTATTGTCTAGCTCAAATGCTGTCAGGTAAGAAAATACTGTTTTTTCTGGGTTTGTCTCCAGCTAGTTAGGATGCCCTGAATCAACATCTAGTGCTTGAAATTATGACACGTTAATTATAAAGATGTGTATAATGTCACTTTTACATATCTCCATGCCGCCACACCAGCTAGATATTCAATTCGGATTTCCGCGTCAGCCCTTCTGTAACATTGTGTCTTTATGTAATTGGAGAGTTCTCCTGGCCATCAACGTATGAGCCAATGTACTGCCTCCACGCGCAAGTGTATCCGACTGTGTCCCGCAGTACTACAAACCCCGCCCCTGCAAGTTACGCCCCTCCAACAAAACAACCAATAGGGAATCCCTGATGTCGTCACTGGTACCGCTCTTCTTCTACTTCACTTTTTTTGCTGTTTTTCTTCTCACTTTTGCCACCTAGCGATAAGTTGGTATGACTGTTTTAGTCAAGTCTTGAATCAATCAGAATCGCATTACTTATCATAACTTATGCTGTGTCCCAATTCGCCTGCTTATACTATGCCCTAAAATATAAAGAATATCAATACAAAGAATACATAGAGAAGAACGTATGTGCAAATAATACAAAGAAACTGTGGGATATCATGAAATCCATTACAAATATGATTTCTACCAGGAAACCACTGCACACAATAGATGACATTAGCCTATGGCAAATGATCTGAGCAACTTCTACATCAGGTTTGATTCACATGATTTCTCTTTAGAACGGGACAGTGTCATTAATACCATAACAATTGATGAATGTGTTCCAAGGATAGACATTAGTCCCAGGGAAGTCATAAGACTTTTTAAAAGAACAAGGCAACAGGCCCTGATGATGTCTCAGTCTTTCTTTTGAAGATATGTGCAGAGGAACTTACACCAGCTTGGGTCCCTGTCTTTCAAAGGACAGTTGACTTTCATACAGTTCCATCTCTCTGGAAAAAGGCAATCTTTACTCCTCTTCCAAAAAAACATGTTTATCAGGAAAACAATGATTATAGACCAGTAGCCCTGACTTATGTTGTAATGAAGTGTTTGGAAAAGCTTATGGCGTGGAAGCTGAAGTCAAACATTAGGGGACAGCTAGACCCATATCAGTATGCCTATAAAGACAATCGGTGTACTGATGATGTTACACTTACCATATTACATTTTATTGTGCAACATCTTGAAAACCCCAAGGCATATGCTAGACTGTTATTTGTAGACTTCAGCTCTGCTTTTAATACTCTGCAGACACACATCCTTCTCAGTAAGCTCAGACAAATGTCTGTTAATCCATATATCATTAGGTGGTATCACTCTTTTTTAACCAACAAGACCCAGCAGGTCAGAGTGAACCAGACATTATTTTAGTCTAAAGTCATCAAAACAGGTTTTCTTTAGGGATGTGTGAGTTCTCCCATATTGTTTACATTATATACAAACGATTGTACAAGCAGTCATTCCAGCACTTTTATTGTAAAGGTTTTTGATGACACTGCTATTTTGGGACTTATGGACATGGATACTGACATTTCTGGTTATAGTTAAAGGTTAAAAATGTACAATGGTGTGAGGATCATCATCTCATTGTAAATACTAAGAAAACAGAAGAAATTATTTTCGACCCAGGACATGTGGGGGATCATTTTCCATTACTGTTCCAGAACACTTGTATTACCCAGGTTCATTCTTACAAATACTTGAAGAATGACTGTAATCTGACTTGGAACATCCATGTGAGTTCTATATGCACTAGGATCCAACAGAGACTTCTTTCAAAGACTCAGTGTGTTTGGGGTTGGACAGAGGGTACTGATGTTATTTTATCATGCTGTGATTGAGAGTGTTTTACGTTATGGAATTGTAGCTTGGTTTGGTAACATATCAGTTCAATTTTAAATCACAAATAAACAGATTGGTTTATACAGCAATGAAAGTGAAGTTTCCCTCCCTCCAAATTCTCTTAGAGAAGGCCATAGTTAAACACGCAAAGAAAATTCTAGCGGACCCCTCCCATGTCCTGTACTCCGAATACAAACTACTCCCTAGACACTTTAGGGTGCCGGTTAAATACAGAAAAAGATACCTGAATGCAGGGGCGGATCTACCGGGGTGGCACGGGGTGGCAACTGCCACCCAAAGAAAAAGCTTTGCCACCCCATCTGCCACCCCAAAATTATCACAGAATAAAATATAAATGTAAGTAGTGCTTCAAGTACTGCTTTTCAGCAGCGGCGCTTCTATGTGATGACCTAAAAAAAAGTCGCAAAATAATGGCAAGAAAACACGTCTTTCAATAAACTGCATGATGGTTGCACGCGCACGCTGCGCGCCCAGTGTAGTCAGCTTCATTAACAAGTGACTCTTATGAGCCGGTTCTTTGAGAGTCAAAAACACACAGCACAGCCATGTTCACTTACGATTTTTCCCCCTATTTGTACGTGAATCTGAAAATTACTGCTTCCCGGCTAACTCAGAAGTCCTGTGAGAAATGTAGCCTAATCCCCATCAATCCGAATATGTCTGAGATTCATTTTTGTAATTTTTTGGCGAGCTGATTCTCTGACCGCCCGCTCCACTTTCATCATGGATAAAGGTATTTTTGTCATCCGACGAAACAATAACATGAAATCAATAAGAAGACCCCGATCACAGAAAATAATAGCAGAGTTAGGTAAGAATCTAAACCTGTTTTAGCTTTTCTCGATTACTAACTCATTATAAGTGATTCAGTTGGCCCAGCTTCCCAAACCATTCGTTCAGTTCTCAAAACAAATACACATTTCTCAAAACGTTTAACAATGACAACATTTGGTAGCAAAACCGATGACACAACAGTCAAAATCTGAGAGACAGCTGAAAGAATAGCCTAATTTACAGGGGTTTTAAATTTACACTGTACCAGTACTTTAGATGAGGGAAATGTCACTATTCTATGTACAGTAAACTGTAACACGTTGTACAACCTCAAACTTGTGATTGTCAACTTTCTTTGTAGCCATTTGTTATATGTATCCTACTGTATTTTTGCAGAACTGAGAAATGACTGCCTAGGGATAGTCTTGTGTCAGAAGACCAATACACTGCTATAGTACTATATACTGTAATGAAATTGAGCCAAATGCAGTGGATGCTAAATTTACTTTTACTGCAGTTGACAGTATACTGTATGTATTGTAGTGCATACCAAGTTCATACTTATTTTTCTCATGCTTTTCATCTACAGCACGATCAATTTATAATAGTAAAATGAAAGAAAAAATGTTCCCTTCAAAATTTCATTGCTGTATTTTACGGTATCTGCATCTGTAAATGTATTTTTGTATAGTGTAGTAGACATTGAGCTGCAAAATAATTCCTGAATCCCAGTAAGAAGTATTTTCGCTACAGTGTTATATGATCTCTAGTGTTCACTGGGCAGTGCAGTAGTCTGTGTATTTGTTACGTTTTGTGTGTCATCTGAGGCCAAAGTTTGATTTTGTCACAAGAATAAGTTTTTGACTAGAACTAGAAGTTGGTGTATAGTTTTGAGATTGTGTTTATAGCGAGAAAATGTTGAATTGTTTCATGAATTGTGCGTTAGCAATCAAGAAAAACAATAAGACTGAAAAGTAAAAAAAAAAAAAAATATGTTGGCTTGTCATAAAGCCAACTTAAAATCTTGTTTAAAAAATTTTAAACCTTTGGTCATTGATTCTGGGTGGTTGCTAGGCTCTTGCTTTGCAGTTGCTGGGGTGTTGCTAGAGTATGTAGTTGATTGGGTGTTCTGGGTGAACACACTCAGACATTCCCACATCTGTTAATAACAGAAACTCAAAAATTGTTTTGTTGCTCTTTAACCTGCACTAAAACGTGATTTATACCATCGAAGTAGCCTGTGTAATATTAATTAAACTGATTATCTCTTTTACTGATACAAGCTCAGACTCATTTAGAATCTGTTGATGTTTTTCATATAGTGTCTTGACTTGGTGCCATGATGGATATTGAAATCTTGCTATTTATTTTTTAAAATTTTAAACAGTATATAGATGACTACTTTGTGGTAATGCAATGTTTGTGAAAACAATTGTGTATGTCAGGCCATAAATCTCCAAAAACTATGCATGTGCGCTTGCTTTGGTGTTGCCACCCCTTTGCCACCCTATAAATAATTTTATAGTTCCGCCCCTGCCTGAATGGGTATAAAAGTTCTTTCATTCCTCTATCAGTGAATATTCTAAATTCAGGATGTAAGGCAGTGTGAAATTAGTAGTGTCTACACTGCTGTCTACACTGATGGAATTCAAATAGAGAAGAAGAAGAAGAGAGCTAGTTCAAGATGAGCATTTCTGGTTTAAACTTATATAATTTTAAATTTTTTTCAGAAAATGATGGTTTCACTAGATAAGACCCTTATCTCTCATCTGGGATCATTTTGAACAATTTGAAGCTGCAGTGAAACTAATTTTGACCTTCAACCATTTGGTGCCCATTCAAGTCCACTATAAGGAGAATAATCCTGGAATGTTTTCATCAAAAACTTTAATTTCTTTTCGACTGAAGAAAGAAAGACATGGACATCTTGGATGACATGGGGGTGAGTAAATTATCAGGAAAAGTTTATTTAAAAGTGAACTAATCCTTTAACATCTGTAGAACATTTTCTTAAGACTATGTATTCAAAACGAAAATGTGTACATGAATGAAATGTTTCCATATATCTTTGGAAATAAGCACTCGGAAAACCCCCACATTGGTACCTTGTTTTATGGAAGTCCTAAAATCATACAGCATTTTTTAATTTTTATTTCTAATGATTGTGTGAATTGCACACAACAACAACAACAGCAAAAAAACAAGAAGAAAATATTAATGCATGGCCTCTTAGGGCTTCCGTACTATTTTCTATTGGATATTTAAAAAACGCCTATCCCGGTGTGAAAACGTCCAATTGTATTTTTCTACAACGTAAATTACACATACTCACAAGCCAAACGTTCTTGCTTAGAATTTTTTATTTTTTTAATAAACATAACAGCTTGAAAAATTGTGTTTTCTATATGGGTGTTTGTAATTTACGTTGTAGAACAATACGTCCAAGTATCGTCAACTTATGTTTACCACAAACCTTACTCATAATAAATTGAAAAATCCATTATAAAAATGAATAGGAAAATCAATAGGAGAGAAGTGGCAATTAGTCTTCCGGGGTTTAACGTCAACTTGCTCTATTAACATCTGACTAATGAAACTTTCTAACTTTAATATGCACTGAATTTAATTCAAAAGCGAGTTAAATATATATAGTTAAATATATATTTAGATCCAACGTACCGGTTCAATCACAGAAAACTTGCGAGCCGCTAAGCCCCGCCTATTTCATATCTTGTTGTGCTGTCGAATTTCTATTCTACCCACTCATTTCTGTAGCTCAGACGTTTGCGCACGCGCCTGGGGACGTGTATGACGCGCTATGATGGCGCGGAAGGAAGCTGTAAATGAGCATCGTCTCCTAATTTTTATGGTCGGTGTTGTATTTCTACATTTGTTTACCTGTCCCTACACCAAAGTTGAAGAAAGTTTTAACTTACAAGCAATTCACGATGTTCTGTATCACGGATTTGAATTTGAAAAGGTAAGATCATATCTCAAAAGCAACGCTTTTTTTTAGGGTTAGGGCTGTGTTCTGTTTAATAAGTTGTGTTTTAGTGCGTGAAACTCAAGAGATACATTACATGTGATTAGATGGATTTTTAATATATAAATGAAAGCGTTCCGTAAAAGTATGGAGGAAGGCTGCTATAGTACTATCAAAATTGTAAGACCATGCACCATTGATTAATTAATATTCATATACCATGATATGTGTACGTTATTTGAAAATAAGTAATGTTAAAAGAACATCATGGTATTACAGTGGAACATGTCCAGAGACATGTTAGTAATATATATATGTACAAAGAACAAATGCACTTTGACACTTTGTTGTCTTGCAATAGCATTAGACTAACTAGACCCACATGAGGACGAAAGTTGTGTCCAAAATGACATACTGTACACTATGAACTAACTGTGTCCTCTAGCGTATGAAGTTTAGAAGGTTATTTTGTCATCTAACATCAGAGTTTTATTGCTCCCACCCTCCTTTTCCCCTGTAACTTTCCACACTTGGGAATTTTTAGTCTGAAAAGACTACTCTGTTTATATACTCTGTTTATACTAAAAAAAATGGCATAGAATGGTGCATATGTACGCAAATTGGGATGCATATTAAATCTCTATTAATTCCTTATTGCTTATTACGGTTTCTCCAGTATGATCATCATGAGTTTCCTGGTGTGGTTCCACGGACGTTTCTTGGACCGCTGTTCATATCAGCACTCAGTGCACCAATGACGTGTGTGCTTGCTCTCCTTCAAGCACCTAAGTTTTACACTCAAATCCTAGGTATATCCTAGGAGATGACAGTTTGTAGCTTAACATTTTTCTAATTTTTTCCCCCTTCAATTTCATCACCTTTATGTTCTTCTCTGTTCCGCAGTGAGAGGAGTTCTTGGACTATGTGTGATTCTGTCACTGTGGCAGATGCAGAGAGAGGTCCGGAGGCAGTTTGGGTCAATGGTGGCCAGTCTGTTCTGCTTCATCTGCACTACACAGTTCCATCTGATGTTTTACAGTACCAGAACCCTCCCAAATGTGATTGCTTTGCCTTTAGGTACAGGCTATAAAGTACAAAGTCCACATATAACACATCCAGTAAATATAGTTCTTAGGTGATCATGGAGCAATATTTAGAGTTGTCATCGTACTTTGTTAGGCTTTGAGTGGTTGTGAGAACAATATTTATATTTTGAGAGGGAGTTAAGGAGATGTTCATGATTAATGGTTAGCTAAAGGTGCAATGTGTAAAATTTGGGAGGATCTATTGACAGAAATGCAATATAATATACATAACTATGTGTTCAGTGGTGCATAAAGACCTTACATAATGAGCCATTATGTTTTTACTACCTTAGAATGAGCCATTTCTCTCTCATACACCTCGGATCCCCCCTCCATGTCAATTTGCCATTATGCGCCGGCATGTTTCTACAGCAGCCCTAAATGGACATACACTCTATAGAGCGCTTTTAGTCAATATGTTTTTCTTCTTCTAAATCGTTCGTGTTGTTAGAGGCAGTTTGCATGGTCACTACGTTGAATACACATGAAGTACTAGTAGTAGTAGTAGTCATCTGGTTTATTAGAAGCAGAGACCGTTTTTTTGTTAGAAGTAAGAAGAAACCTCATTGCTTCACACAGGCTACTCTCTGCTGTCTCAGACAACGACATCTTTGTCTTGTGACGGCCAGACAGCCACCATAGCTTCTCCGAAAGGGAGGGGTGGGCGCCGTTAGTTGCAGTTCGCAAACCTCACGGCTAGATGCCATTAAAATTTACACATTGCACCTTTAATTGTAGTTAAAGGGATAGTTCACCCAAAAATTACTAACTTCTTTCAGACGAACACAATAGAGATATATTAATAAATATCCTTAGTCCTCCAAGGTTGCGAAGCGATGCGTTTTTGTAAGAAAAATATATCTACAGGTCCTTCACAAAAAATTAGCATATTGTGATAAAAGTTCATTATTTTCCATAATGTAATGATAAAAATTTAACTTTTATATATTTTAGATTCATTGCACACCAACTGAAATATTTCAGGTCTTTTATTGTTTTAATACTGATGATTTTGGCATACAGCTCATGAAAACCCAAAATTCCTATCTCAAAAAATTTGCATATTTCATCCGACCAATAAAAGAAAAGTGTTTTTAATACAAAAAAAGTCAACCTTCAAATAATTATGTTCAGTTATGCACTCAATACTTGGTCGGGAATCCTTTTGCAGAAATGACTGCTTCAATGCGGCGTGGCATGGAGGCAATCAGCCTGTGGCACTGCTGAGGTGTTATGGAGGCCCAGGATGCTTCGATAGCGGCCTTAAGCTCATCCAGAGTGTTGGGTCTTGCGTCTCTCAACTTTCTCTTCACAATATCCCACAGATTCTCTATGGGGTTCAGGTCAGGAGAGTTGGCAGGCCAATTGAGCACAGTAATACCATGGTCAGTAAACCATTTACCAGTGGTTTTGGCACTGTGAGCAGGTGCCAGGTCGTGCTGAAAAACGAAATCTTCATCTCCATAAAGCTTTTCAGCAGATGGAAGCATGAAGTGCTCCAAAATCTCCTGATAGCTAGCTGCATTGACCCTGCCCTTGATAAAACACAGTGGACCAACACCAGCAGCTGACATGGCACCCCAGACCATCACTGACTGTGGGAACTTGACACTGGACTTCAGGCATTTTGGCATTTCCTTCTCCCCAGTCTTCCTCCAGACTCTGGCACCTTGATTTCCGAATGACTTTGGACCACTGAGCAACAGTCCAGTGCTGCTTCTCTGTAGCCCAGGTCAGGCGCTTCTGCCGCTGTTTCTGGTTCAAAAGTGGCTTGACCTGGGGAATGCGGCACCTGTAGCCCATTTCCTGCACACGCCTGTGCACGGTGGCTCTGGATGTTTCTACTCCAGACTCAGTCCACTGCTTCCGCAGGTCCCCCAAGGTCTGGAATCGGTCCTTCTCCACAATCTTCCTCAGGGTCCGGTCACCTCTTCTCGTTGTGCAGCGTTTTTTGCCACACTTTTTCCTTCCCACAGACTTCCCACTGAGGTGCCTTGATACAGCACTCTGGGAACAGCCTATTCGTTCAGAAATTTCTTTCTGTGTCTTACCCTCTCGCTTGAGGGTGTCAATGATGGCCTTCTGGACAGCAGTCAGGTCGGCAGTCTTACCCATGATTGCGGTTTTGAGTAATGAACCAGGCTGGGAGTTTTTAAAAGCCTCAGGAATCTTTTGCAGGTGTTTAGAGTTAATTAGTTGATTCAGATGATTAGGTTAATAGCTCGTTTAGAGAACCTTTTCATGATATGCTAATTTTTTGAGATAGGAATTTTGGGTTTTCATGAGCTGTATGCCAAAATCATCAGTATTAAAACAATAAAAGACCTGAAATATTTCAGTTGGTGTGCAATGAATCTAAAATATATGAAAGTTAAATTTTTATCATTACATTATGGAAAATAATGAACTTTTATCACAATATGCTAATTTTTTGAGAAGGACCTGTATATTTAAAATGTAATAATTAAAATAACTAGCTTCTGGCGGACGACCGCACGCAGAATGCGATTTGCAGCGGAAGAGTATCCCTTGACCTGATGCACAACATAATGACAAACACAGAGTCACGGAGGATAGAGCAAAACAAATCACCGGTAAAGGATTACAAGTCTAAAATGATCATTTTTAAAGAGAAATTTCGGAGGATTTCGATAGAAGAGGAGCTTACATTTTTTGCGCACACCTATTTTTTTTGTACCGCGAGAGGCGTCTGAGCTTACAATACTCCTACATCCTGTGTCATACATCGCATCAGAGGATTATTTATTTGGCGCAAGTCGACTTGTGCATTCTGCGTACGGTCGTCCACCTGAAGCTAGTTATTTCAATTTATAAAGTTTTAAATATGGATATTTTTCTTGCAAAAATGCTTCACTTCAGAAGGCCTTTATTAATCCACTGGAGTCGTATGGATTACTTTTTTTTTTAATGGATGGATGCATTATTTTTTACTTCAAAACACGGCCCCCCATTCACAACCATTATAAACCTTGGAGGACTAATGATATTTTCAAATATATCTCTGATTGTGTTTGTCTGAAAGACGATTGTCATATACACCTTGGATGGCTAGAGGGTGAGTAATTCATGGGATAATTTTCATTTTTGGGTGAACTATCCCTTTAAGGTAATCGACTGAGCTTATCGATTAATTTCAGTTAGGATCGTAAGCACATGGCGAAATCACTGCTTATATAGTCATGTAAATCAGAACATTTATTTACTTCACTCTAATAAATGTGGTTGTCACTTCCAAACCTTTGCAGTACATGGCTAAAACAACACAATAAGAATCATATATTCTTATAATATGTAATAGAATTATATATTCATAAAAATTGCATTGTGACAGCATCCATTTCTATTAATATGTGTGCATTATTCTGCACTTTTAGCATACAAAATTTTCTCCAAATTGTGTTTTATTGAATAGTTCTGCTGGCGTTCACATCTTGGCTGGCCCAGAGACAAGGTGCCTTCATTTGGCTCTCTGCTTTGGCCATTATTGTGTTCCGCTCTGAATTGTGTCTCTTCTTTGGCCTGATGTTGTTGATGTCACTCCTGAGCAGGAAACTCCATTTTCTGCAGCTGCTTTACCATGCCATACCTGGTGGTGTTTTATCTTTGGGTCAGTTAAATGCTTTTAATTCAGTCAATATTTTTGTCTACTTTTTTTTTTTTTAGCTTTTTTATACATTAAATTTAGACTTTTGAAGTTTTATTTCTCAGCAAAGCATGGACACAGCCCTTTACAGTCTGAAGTGTGTTTGCTTTCTCTTGTAGGTCTCACTGTCATGGTTGACTCATTTTTCTGGAATAAGCTGCTCTGGCCTGAGGGTCAGGTACTGTGGTACAACACAGTCTTGAATAAAAGTTCAAACTGGGGAATATCCTTTTGCAAACTGCAGCATGGAGATGTCAACATTTACTCTGAATTTTCTTTTTTGGGCCAACTAATCCTTCACAAAGAAAAAAAAAAAGAAAAAGATTCTGTCTTCTGTCAAAATTTTGTATGTTCCCTTGACTCCCGTGCCTCAAACTTTCCCTTTTCTGTGGTATTTCTACTCTGCTCTTCCTCGAGCACTTGGCAGCACAATGCTTTTTATTCCACTTGGCCTATTGGACAGACGAACAAGAATACCACTCGGCGTAACTGTAGGCTTCATTCTGCTGTACTCCCTTCTGCCCCACAAGGAGCTCCGTTTTATCATCTACACCTTCCCTGTGTTCAACATGATTGCTGCCTGCGGTTGTTCCTTCATGTAAGCTGAAAATATTTTGATAGTAGTTGTTAAAGGGGTCATGAAATAGAGAATCAAAATGTTTTTGATATTTACGCATATAAGGTTACTCTACAGTAAAAACATACTGCAAGTTTATTTTTTTTACCCTTCAGAAGTCAACATGTAGTAATTAAGATTTCTAAATAGTGGAAAACTTGGGCATGAACCAAAACTCACATGGGAAACCTAGTAAAAAATAAATATACCAAAATGTATTTGAAATACATTTAATTTATGCTAGGTATAGTATACTACAAATACATGTACATATTTATGTACTTAATACCCTGCAAATGTACTTTTGGTGTACTTAATTTAAAGTCTGCTAAATTGGAACAACTAATGTTCTACTTAATGCACTTTAATTATCTTGAAGTGGTGCTGAGGTCTAACTAAAGATATACTTAAGTATATTTGATTGTGCTAAAATGGTCAAACTCTTGCATCATTATATTCTACAGGGAACCTAAAAAGCTCCAATACATGCGACTTGAATGATGCAGAACATTTTTCAAGTTTTTCTGCTCCTTCGCTAGCCATGATGACTGTTGTTGTCAACTGCTTAACATGTCTTATTCACATGATCACATACTGCTTTGTATCTTTTCACTGCAACTCTGCTTTGAATGTTAGGAAATGATTACTTTAAAAAGTAACATTGGCAGGAAAACTGTTTTTCATTCTGTGATAGTTAAATATTTCAATTAATCCATGGATCACATGCGTCCCGACCCTTGGGGTGGTGTCCGTACAGAATCAGTTTATGGGTCTGTGTAACTATGATCCGTTACACCCCTATTTAATAGTAGTAATGAGTTTTCTTGAATGAAATCAAGTTAAAGGATTAGTTCACTTTCAAATGAAAATTAGCCCGAGCTTTACTCACCCTCAAGCCATCCTAGGTGTATGACTTTCTTCTTTCTGATAAACACTCTTGGAGATATTTTAATAAATATGCTGACGCGTCCGAGCTTTATAATGGCAGTGAACAGGACCCACGAGTATGAGCTGAAGAAAGTGCTTCCATCCAATTCCATCCATCATAAACGTTTTTTACTTTCTTCATACGTTGAATAAATAAATATGGTTACCATCATAGAACCTGTTACATAAATGCATTACTGCTAATTAAACTAATTACTAATTAGAAAATAAAATAAATTAAAACATCCCCTAGTAATAATATGTTGCCTACCTTTTACTTGATATTCTTTTTAGATTAGGCTATTCATTTTGCTCTTATTGGTCCTGCACTGCTTATTCATCTTATTTTCAATACATATGCCTATATTGGCAAATGTTGATATAGTGACTAAATCTGAGATATTTAAACATGCCAATCAGCAGATTACAGCTGCTCTGCTGTACTAAATGTGTTTTTAGCAGACCCTCTTCTTTTGGTATGGAAGAGCACTATGTCTTCAATATTCAATTCTAAGGTATTTAATTTTAACAAATGTTTTTACTTTCTCTTTTTTGTTACAGTTTTAAGAACTACCACAAGTCATGGATGTATACAATTGGCTCCATAGTTGTGGTAGCACATCTGATGTTAAATGGAGTATACACAAGTATTTCTCTGTATGTTTCCCATCACAACTACCCAGGAGGGAAAGCAATGTATGAGCTACATAGGTTAATACCAGCAACAGCAGGTAAGTTGATTTTGATTGCTCATTTAATATTGAATTATTATTGCAATCCAAGCAATCTGATTGTTTCATATTTGCCACACAGATGTGTCATTACACATTGATGCACTTGCTGCACAAACGGGAGTCTCACGTTTTCTGGAGCTAAATAGCAACTGGAGGTGCGTAACCATCAAACTATCAAAGATAATTTGATAATTATGTGCAATGAATGATTTGTCTGAATGTATTTCCCTTTAATTTCCTAGATATGACAAGAAAGAGGATTTGACCCTTGAAGATCCAGTTATGAAGACATATTCACACCTGTTAATGGAAGCGAATACAACCAAGATATTGCTGCTCAAAGACTCTCACAAACCTTTGGTCTTTATCCCAGGATACCAAAGCCTTGCATTTGAGGTGTCCCACTTTCCACCTCTCAAAATCAAGCTAAACAACAAACTTGTTCTTCTAAAAAGACATTTAAATAATGAATCTAGATAATGAAAGTTTGGAGTGAAATTGACTAATAAACACTGAATAAAATATTTCATTTGCTAAGACCAATAAATGTTTACAGAAGTGATTATCTGAATTCTGTTGGTCTTTTTTCTTTTTTTAAAACTTAGTTTAACACTCTTCACTGAGGCTTAATTTCACAGTATACCCCCCTCCCCCCAAAAAAGGTTATTTGAGGCTTCTTCAGCAGGCTTTAAGGTTTTTGCAGTGGCAGTTATCCGCTTACTGCTTCCTTTTGAAACAAATTTGAACATCCCATTACTATGCCTCCCCTGTGATTTGTCAACCTCATCTTTTGCATTAATGATAATGTAATTCTGGATTCATAAAGACGCTTAAAAGGGATAGTTCATTCAAAAATGAAAATTCTGTCGTTTACTTGCCCTCATGTCATTCCTAACCTGCATGACTTTCTTCTGAAAAAAAGAGTAACAAAACCATTTTTGGAGACCAATTGCTTAAATTCAATAGACCAAAAAATATTTTCTTTAATGTTTCACAGAAAAATGAAAGTCATACAGATTTGCCACTCAGACTGTCCTCTCCAACAAAGGCCAAAAAATAAACTTTTTTTTTTTTTTTTTTAAAGTACAACTACTCATTACATTCCCACATTTTTTTCAGTTTGAATTAGAATAGATCATCCAGATTTGGAAAAATATATGCATCTGGTGACAATAATTACAAGGGGGAAAATAAAATAAAAAAATGTTTTAAATCACATAACCTGAAACAAATTTAAAAGCAACATGGTTTCAAATGTAGTTTTATTTACAAATTACCACAAAAAAAAACAAAAAACTAAATTATTCCAGTTTGAATTTTTCCTCTATCAAATTATATTTGGGAAATTATTTATAAAATGTACAGTACATTTCCTTGATGTCCCATAATTTAACCCTTTAGATTTATATAAAAAAGATTTGTGCTTGAGACAAATTTTCAAATAGATTTCAACCTGAAAGTACAGCATTATGTACATTTTTTTTAAACAAATACAAACAAGACAATCATCAGCAAAAAATATATATTAAAAAAAAAAAATTTCTTAAAGT
>RJVU01060294.1:285311-324238 GCA_003731715.1 Anabarilius grahami
AAAAAAAAAAAAAAAAAAAAAAAAAAATCACAAAATAATTAAATAAAATACATTTAAAACATCTCTCAGTCACAGCATTTATTTTGGGCCATGTATTTATATAAAAACAGTATTCAGCATGTAGTTTCAATTTTATAAAATCATTAAAATCAGAAGACTACGACTTGCTTTGCACATCAATTAATATTTACAGCATGTTGACCTGAAGTAGTTTGTATAAGGCACAAGGAGAGAGAAGACAAAGATAAATTTTATAAAATAAAAAGAATCAAAGTACAGCAACAAACAATAACTACCCCTATAACTAGATAACCCTCCCTCCCTGAAAACACTTTTCACCAGGAATAAGACTCCAGTTATCAAGTGTACTCAACAGTAGTACTCAAAGCAGTCTTTTATTCAGTTAAATATCATTCAGATGCTCTGTGTATTGAATATGATCCGCAATAAAATGAATTGTGGTTATTTAGGCCTTCTCTGAAAAGTTACTCGAGTGGTCCTAGGTTGAGGTTCATCAGAGTCTTAAGAAACAGCCTTGCAAATATAAATACATAATCATCAGTACTGAAAATAAATCAAAGGAAGGTTGACCTTTAAAAATAGAAGTCCTTCAAGGTTTTCTAGCAATGGTCGGGACTGATTCAGAGCACAGTTGACACTTGATGTGCTAAAAAGTGTGTCTGCTGGTACAATGCTGGGTGGACAACCCACATAGCGTACAGCTACTTTGGCAAGGTCAGGCCACAGTAACTTCTTCAGGTTCCAATAATCCAGAGGATCACAACTCTGGTCAAGAATGTCTTCTTCCAAATACTCAAGCACAGCAAGCTCCAATGATTTTGGTCTCTCCTCTTGCTTTATTTTCTGTCTAATGTCATCCATAAGAGCCCAGAGGTTCTCTTTGTTTGAGGCCAAGCTGTTTGATGAAGCTGGTATTTCACTACATCCGTTTGATAGTGGTGGCTTAGTCTCGACAGAGTTAGATGTAGACACCTCAAGTTCTTGTATGAGGTCATGCTTACACTGCTCTGCTTCTTCCTCAGTAAAGAGGGAGGTCTTATACCTCGGGTCCAACATGGTCGCCCATATGTACCTGGGGTCATGAAGTGTAGGGGACATTCTAGTCACCATTGCCTCCTTTAAAGACTTGAGCATATTATCAATGCCCATTGTCTCATCAAAAAGCATATCTATCTTTCGGTTGAGTATGTGAATGAGTGGAATGACCTGACCTAGTGTTGCAGTGCGATTGCTCATCTCCCTGCAGGCTACCTCAAAAGGCTTAAGAGCATTGCAGACTGACTGCATGACTTCCCACTGGTCACAGCTGATCAGTTCCCTGAAATTACACTCTATTGACATCTCATCAATGGCTTTCTTTTGCTCTACTAATCGCTCAAGCATAAAGTATGATGTTTTCCACTTAGAGGGAACATCCTGAACCAGCTGGTTTTCAGGTAACTGATAAGCTTTTTGCAGCTCTGCCAACTTCTCCTTTGCTTTAGCAGAACGATGCACCCTTTCACAGATTTTTCGAGCAATACTAAGCAAGTTCTGAACCATCCTCTGACTTTTAATGGCTTCATTAACAATGAGGTCTATGTTATGACCAAAACACTGCATGGTGGTGTGGTCACTGCTCTCTAGTATGCTTCCAATAGTTTGATTATCTGTTACAGTAAATCCAATTTTAAGGCCTGAGGAACCAATCCAGGTGTCCCAAAGATATTCAAGCTGTTTCTGTATGTTCAGCATATTGTAGTCACAGTCAATTGAGGAAACACCAAGGAGGGCCGAGCAGTGGAAATCTTGACCCTGAGGCAGAACTTGAGACTCAAATGTTACCCAGTGGGCTGTAAGAATTAAGTACTCTTGAGTTTGGCTGCTCACCCAAACACTTGTTGTGAAATGGATAATTCCACCTTCAGCCTCTTTTAGGTGGGTCAGAACTACTTCTTTCACGCTTTCATACATTTCTGGGATTGCAGTGCTGGTAAAGTAGGATGAGGAAGGTAGAGAATACTGTGGTTGGAGGTATTCCAGTAACCGGTTCAGGCCAAGATTTTCCACTACAGTTGATGGCTGAAGATCCAGTGCAAGCATTTCTGCAATGAGTTTGGTAATTTTTTTGGCAGCTGGGTGGCATTCACTGAACTTTTCTGCATTCTCCTCATAAGTAGAAATGTCCATGAGCTCCTGCTTAACTTGAATTTCAGCAGATGACACATCACCTGAGATATGACTATTATTTTCAAGCACATGTCCATGAAATCTCTGCATGTGCCTAAATAAGCAACTAGTGCCTAAATTGGTTGTCTTTTTGCCCCTGCTAATTGTGCGGCTACAGTGCAAACAGACCACCTTTGTTGGGTCCGCAGAGGAAATAGAAAAGTGATTCCATAGCTTTGAAGTCTTTTTGCTGAAAACAGGCAGGTTATGGGGTTTGTTCTCAACAGCAGGGCTGTCCGTTGCATTTGTTGTCATGTTGTCCTCTGCAGCAGGAGTAGAATGAGGTGACTGAGGTGAGGAAACTTTGTCACTTGTGCTTTTTTGGGTTTTGAGAACATCAGGATGCCGTCGCATCAAATGTCTCATTAAACAGCTTGTGCCAAAGTCGCCTCGTTTACCACGGCTTATGACACAGGGACAATATCGACACAAAGCTTTGAGTTGGTCAACAGGAGAGACAATGAAATGATGCCATACTTCTGATTTCACCCGTTTCATTATTTTTTTGTTTTGTTGAAAAACTGAACTCTGATCTTGGGATGCACTGTGCCCCTTAGTGTGTTCCTCTGGAGAGGATGACAGAGGTGTATTTTCCCCTTTTAGTCTAAAAGATGCATCAAGTGAGGACTCTTGTCCAGACTGATATGTAGCATCGTTTGCCTCATCTTCAAGAGTCATGTGCTCACTGTCATCATTGGGCACTTCATCTGATATGGTATCAGGGTGATGTGAGATACAGAGGAAATCCTTTTTGACCTCTGTGGAGTCCTGTGTACGTGACAACAATGTTGGTGGAGTGGTGTAAGGAGGAGGAATGCTTGAGCCCTGTCCGTTTTCTTCAATGACTATGTCTCGATGGGCCCGCCACATGTGGCGAATAAGGCAGCTCGTCCCCAAGTCTTTCCCATTTTTGCCACGACTGAACTCATTCATGCAGTGAATACACACTGCTTTTGAGCTGTCAGCAGGTGATAAATAAAAGTGTTTCCACACTGCTGAGCGCCGCCGAGAACTTGAGCTTTTAGGGGCTGATCCAGGGCTATCAGTCAACAAGTCTGTGGCATCGTCATTATGGTTGTTAAAGGAATGTGGGGAAGGAACTGCACTAGAGTCACTTTTGACACTCTTTTCTGCTTTTGGTTTGACCTTTTGTAAAGAGTCTTTGGACACTATATCTGTGGCCTCTGCTAGAATGGTGGACAGTGGAGTATGGTTATCTGTTGGTTGCTTGATGCTTACAGACAAGTCTCCATTGTTTGGTGATATATTGGGAGGTATTAAAGATGAAGAATTAGACAAATTATTTAATGAATCACCATCTTGCAGAAGAACAGTGGGATGAGCCCTTCGCACATGCCTCATTAAACAACTAGTACTGAGGTCTTTCTCATTTTTACCCCTGCTGAACTCTTTCATACAGTACATACAGATTGCTTTGGTACTATCACGTGGTGATATGAAAAAATGGTTCCAAGCAGGAGATTTTTTTCTAGGGTTAAGAGGACTTCTTATGGATGAGAGAAGGCTTTGTGTGACAGCATCCATTGCAACATCATAAAGAGTACTAGAGTACCCACTGAACAAGTTACCATAATCATCGTCGTAACCTCTAGTGGCAAAGGGGCCAAAGGCCCCATCAAATGATAACTTTTCATCATCCTGAGTGATTTCACCCGTTTCATTTGGTTCTGCTTTGATACATACACTTGTTTCAATTTCTGAATTATTTATTTCAATGTTCTGGCTCTTATTTGAAATAGCTGGAGATGTTTGAGAGTCATGCTTTTCACAAATTTCTGCTGCTGAATCCTCTGTTGAATGCCCATCGACCTCAGAAGATCCATCTTCCTCTGCGCCCTCAAATGATAAAGACACCAAAGAAGAGTCTTTTGCCAGTGTCTCAGAGGGAGAGGTATGGGGTTCTGCTTCCAATATCTCTTGAGGAGTTATTCTGTATGATTTGAACACATAACCATCTTTCCCTTCGATTTTTAAACAGGTTCCTTTGGCCTCTATTCTCTTGTTATCTTTGGAGCCATTATGCTCGTGGCTTGCATCCTCAGTCTTCTGTGAGAGGCTGTCCTCTCCGTCCATTATTGCAGAAGGAATTTCTGCAGTGAAAGAAAACTTTCTCTATTCAAAGCAGCTTTTTAAGTGTTCAAGTGTCATGGGTGTGGCTCTTTCTTCCATCCAGATGTTTACTTTAACATGTTATATCTGAGCCCAGATGCAACAGACATATTGACCTCCATTTAGGATAGTGTAAATCACTTATGTTCATTTGTAGAATCTGCAAAATTAGATAAGAGATAGAAAAACATTAAGATAACTAAAAATGCAGTTAACATTATAAAGCACTCAGCATATCGCAACTGCATGTGTGATAAAACATGCTACAAAAAAAAGAGAAAAAAAGCCAGCATTACTATTGGTGCATAAATACTTAGGATCAGTCAAAATGATAAATCATACATGTATGAGCTGTATAGTATTAATTCCTGTGAATATGATAATGATTAGTCAATGTTTTGCTGGTCACTTGCAAGACTCAGGACTTGACTCGAGACAGGCAAGTCCAAGTCTAGTTGCAAGTCCTCAACTTCAAGCTTTTAAGTCTTAAACAAGTCATTAGTGCTCTTTGTCCAAATTAGTCTCAGTATTAATTACTAAAGTAAATTTATACATTTATTTTCCCCATAATTTCATGTTTCTTTTTACTCAATTAATGATCTGTATTATATATTTTAATATTTAAAGTGCCATATATGTTTTGTAAATACTGTAAAACTCTATGAATATTTCCACTGTTTCACTGTAAATGATTCTGTGTTTTTAATGAATCAGTTGTCAACAACTTTGCTAATAACATGTACAGCAGACACTCATTTATCATCACCTACTGACAGGTCTAGCATAGAGTCAAAGCTTTATTGGCATGATTGTTGGGCATTTACAGTATTTGCAAATCATTTTTGGTACTTAGACAATACAGAATGTTAAATGGGCAAAGATACATGACATGAAGGGGAAAATAAATAAAAATATAATAATAATAATATATAATGAAAATATAACAAATATAATATATACAAATATTAAATAAAAATAAGAAACCATCAGTGAAAGGATAAAATTGTTTTCTTGTAGGCCTATATAATTTTATGTTCTTTTTAGCATACATTGATAAATTATAGAATGAAGACATTATAGAAGAATGTTTTTAATGTGACCATTATTTCAGAAAGTACTACATTCCTATTTCTATGGCGACATATCAAGCGCCATGTGACACTTCGCAGTCATGTCACTGTATGCTATGGCTGTATGACTAACATGTCAGTTCTCAAAATATTCATAAACTTGTAAACTAGTTTGTAAAATATCTGATATTCAGATTCTCAAATATATGCAAGTAAATGTATTTTGTGTTTTGAAATAAGTTTATAATGATCATAGTTGATCGCTAAGTTTTTGATCGTGTTAACATGCAGTCCATAGCCTGTCAGATTTACAACACGTAAATTCATACATTTCTCTCAAAAGACATGAAAGTGAAAGAGCAGAACAGGGAGAAGAACAGTGTAAGATTCTATAAAAAACATTTTATGCATTTATTTCTGCAAACACTGAACATAATGTCTGATTGACGTTAATCTAATTACTAGTCTTCTCCACTAGATGTCAGCCTCTTATTTACCTTGCGTAATCTTTCAGCGGAAAGCCTTGACATTCATTCAGTGCTTATCGCTTAACATGGCGGATACAGGTGCACCTTTCAGCGTGAAAGATGTTCCAGACAGCTGAAGGAACTGTCACTGTCCCCATTAGGCCGGTGTTGCATGTCACAAAAGTTTATCAATTGGATGCGTTCTCACACCTTGCCAATTTAAGCATTCAAGCGCAAGAGGACGTGAAAGAGAACCTGTGCACAATGTGTGAGAAAGCTGCGCGTGTCAGACAGTGTGCAAATACCGTATTGTTTTGAATATACAATTTTTTTTTTCTTAGGAATACATCTGAAACTGTCTAGACTTTTACGTCAATAATACACCCGCAACAATAGGTGGCACCAAATACATGTAAAACGAGTGTGCAAGGAAATACAGTGTCAAAGTGTAATGTTAGAAAATCACGAGCGCAAAAAGACAGTCTTAAAAATGCTAACAGGCAAAGAAAAGCTCATGTTTGCGTGCCTCGTTGATGGGACCGAACGTTCCCTGAATGTGATTATAAAACGTAAGACGGTACCCAGATTTCAAAACTACAGTAAGATTTCAATTCTACTGTTAACTAAATTTTGGTAGGCTACATGATTTTCACTACAAGATGAATAGCCTAATTGTTATATAATTCAGATGGGCTACAGGTCATTTGTATGGTATGCTGAAAAATATTTATTTTTAAATGTGATTGTTTATTAAAAGGCAAATTCTGAGGCGATACATGTAACAGAGTGAACGCCCACATCAGCTCGAAAAAGTGCCATCAAGCTTAGTCAGATTCATATACATCGTTTTGATACGCAGTGAGGAATAATTCTGGAAGAATTTACATCAGAGAAAGAGCACGACTTTCAATTTAATTTCAAGGATCAACTTGATCAAGCTGATGATTGTGAATGGTAAGTTCTAATCGCGATATATTGTCAGAGAATATTAAACCGCAAAAAGACTGTTTAAATATGAATCCTGCAAGTTTTGTGTGTCTCTGTGTGAATGAATAGGGCAGACACGCGTTTAGTTTACTACACATAACTTACATCAGTAAACATGCCATATTGGCTATTCCCAAACTATATTGCTATACTGAGATGAGTGAAATCGACTAAAATAAGTAATAAATCCTGAAATAAAATGTGTAAGCAATGTATTAAACTGCACATTAACATTTAGGCTCTATAATACAATATAATACATAAAATGTCATAGAGGTAATATGAATGTTTAGACCAGTGGTTCTCAAATCTCTCTTGGAGGACCTCCAAGCCCTGCACATTTTACATGTCTCCCTATTTCTGACACACCCATTTCAGGTCTTGCTGTCTCTACTAATGAGCACATAAGTTGAATCAGGTATGAGGGAGACATACAAAATGTCCAGGACAGGTTTAGGAACCACTGGTTTAGATGATTTCTTTGACCTGTATTGAACAGATTATAAAGCGTTTACTGTGAAATAGCCTAGTGCCACATCAATGAAGCTTTTGTTCACAATTAATGATGAAAATTCAGCTTTGCATAACAGAAATAAATTATATTTTAAAGTATATTAAAATAGAAAACCATTACTTAAATTGTAATAATATTTCAGTGTTGCTGTTTTTTCTGTATTTTTGATCAAATAAATGCAGGCTTGATGAGCATGAGACTTCTTTCAAAAACATTAAAAATAGTAATGTGTCCAATCTTTTGACTGGTACTGTAATTTAAAATACAATGGGCCTATACAAAATTCTCTTTACATGATGTGCAATAATGCATGCATGAAATCACAAAAATCTAATTTCCGTTAAGAGTGGACATTATATTAAAGGGGTGGTTACATGCGATTTCACTTTTTTAACTTTAGTTAGTGTGTAATGTTGCTGCTGGAGCATAAACAGTACCTGCAAAGTTACAGCGTTGAAAGTTCAATGCAAACGGAGATATTGTCTTTTAAAGTTATGGCAGTTTAATACCTACAAAAACGGCCGGTTTGGACTACAACCAGCTTCTTCCCGGGTTGGTGACATCATAAACCCTTGCTATTAACATAAACACTGCCCCCGGGAACACGCAACAAAGTGGTTTACACCGTAAGTTTACACCAAACGCGAGCTGCGCGACGCGACGCGTCAAAGGATATAGAACCCATTATAATCTGTGATATTTTCTACATTGGATGCGGTGCTGAAGACAGCTTCTAGAATCTACACGAGTTTAATGCTGGATTTGCACAAAGGCTATTACTGAAAGATGAAGCAGTTCCTACTTTTAAAGCAGAAGCTGCTGTTTATTGGCTTCAAACTGTAAGTACGTTTTATTGTTTGTACATGTCTTTTAAACGTAATGTGTTAGTTCTGTTGCTATTTTTAATGCATCAAGGACATATACAAAGAGCAACTCATTTTTGCTAGCCAGTTAGCTAAGTTCTAGTGCAACAAACACCAACAAACTTCTATGTTCATAGACAAACAGTTGTTCATGCTATAAATTAAACGCTACCTTTACAAAAATGCTACTACTCAGTCATGTATTCAGCTACAGTAAAGCTTTAATCAGGATAAAACTGTATATTGAAAGCTAACAAACAGCAGTGACAGCATATCTAAACACTTTGACACATACAAAATGAAATACCATTCATAAACGTCCTTTAAAAGCCGCGATTGGAGAGGTTCTGCTTTTTCCTCTTCATCTGGGTCTGATTCGGCTCAATTTGATAGAGCAATATAGACGCCATTATTTACATACTCTGAAGCGCGTAACTACGAATGGTAAGGGGGGTGGTGTTTCCGGACGCTTCAGCGAATCATGATACACTGGGCCAGCTACCAACCTGCTAACCAATCTGAGCACATTGCGTATTTTGGAGGGAGTGGCTTCATAGAACCAGGAAGTCAAATGAGCCATTCATATGACAGTGGAAACAGAGGTGTAGAATAAAGGTAAAATATATGAAAAATACAGCGTTTTCAAAAAAACGAAGCATTAAGACTTGTTAAACTGTGCCCCCAAAACACAATCAAGCCTAGAAAAAAAACCACTGAACCACCCCTTTAACGTTAATACAATAGCTGATATGATCCTGTTATCAGCATGGTCACAGAGGGTTTTTTTCTTTTATCTCACGGATTTGAGAATCATAGTGACCAGATATTGACCCACATTGGACTGCATGCGTATGATACTGAGATCACTGACTGGAAGAAGGAAAGTTTTTTTCTCTAGTGGATATAAACACCAGACAACTTGGAAATGTCAGGTATGTGATGTTCACATATCTTTGAACAGGATTTATTTTAGGGCTGCAAAATTAATTGAATTTCTAATCGTGATTACGATTACGGATGCCACGATTTCGTAATCGTTCAAAGGCGTGATTACAAGGAAAAATATGGTCGTGATTTTAACGGTAAAAGACTGTAAAAATGCTACGGTGAAAAACTGTTAATTGGGTAACAGTTTCCATACTATATATGAGGAATAACTAATAGATCTAACCGTATATTTAAATGTAATTTTACAGTAAAATACCATAAAGTTCAGTTTTTTGGAAGTGAAAAAGAACAAAAACTTGTATATTTTACTTGTATGATTTACTTGTTAAAAACAAATTGACATTCCCATAATTCCTTGTGACACACTTCACATTTGATGTATTTTCGTTGAAATATCTGTTTCTTCTGAGTTTTTTTTAAATAGTTTTTTCTAATCAGCTATGTAAATTAGGGTTTTATGTTACATCTAATGTTGTTAAATTAATGTTTATTGCATTTTTTAATTTCATGTGCGTTACCATGATGGTGTTTAGAGTTTGTGTGAATGACACTGTGCACCTTCTATATATTAGTATTGTCCTTGTCAGCTGGTGGAAAATCTGCTTGTGATGAACTTTGATTCATGTTTGTTTGTTTATTTAGTTTTTACGCCATGTTAGCATCATGGCTATTTTCATGGCAAAAAAGTTCAGTATCATCCATAAAATTTACATTATATAAAACATTTCAACTTAACATAAGACAGAAAATCTAAAATACGTTCAGGTGGTACATTTCCAAATATTCCATGCAAGCATATTTCTGAATAAAAGCATTTTCTAGCAGCATCATAAAAATTACAATTTAACAAAATATGCTTAATAGTCAAAGGAACTTTACATGAAAGACATAAAGGAGGAACTTCACCCATTAATAAAAGAACTTTGATCCATCATGTGACTCATCAGCCACCACCATTGTGTTTGATGGTTGTCAGTGTATATTATAAAAGGTACAAAACATATTAGTTCTTCAATAGTATGGTAAATTAACATTATATCAGTTAATGAAATACAGTATTTTACTGTCAATTTAAGTTAAATCCATAAAACTTAAATTTATTGCAACCACAGCTGCCCTTTTTTTACCGTAGATTTGACAGATTTTTTTTTTTACAGTGTTGTTTAATGTGAATGAGTAGTCAGGATGGTTTTCAGGCTGGACGATTAATCGAAAAGTAAATCGAAACCAAAATTCAGAACCTCTAACCGACGTTATTTTCCCATGTCCGTTATTTTGTTTTTTTAATCCTGTTAATACGTCCCCCTTAAAAACATACTACCGCGTGTGTAGCCACGTGACTCCGCCCCGTCCAGTCAGTGGCATAAAAGCAACACGGAGGTGAACGCCGGTTCAACACATAGTGATGGGGCGCGAGCGGTGAGCCTTGCGTCTTCACTAAACTTTGTCAGTTGTATTTATTTTAAGTAGGGATGCGGCCCGATACCAAGCTCATGTACTTGTACTCGTACTCGTAAAAATACCCCCGATACCAAAGACCGATACCTCATGTTACTGACATAATTTTCCGTGCACAGAGACACTGGCGGCAGCAGCAGAAACAATGTCATCCTCAGAGGTGTGGAAATACTTCAAAATTAATAATGACAACACACACATTGCGAACTGCATGCTTTCAATCACAATTCGTTATCGATTAGTGAAGGCGGGATAGGCGGAATTGCGCTGAATGACACAGACCAGAAGCGCTCTCTCTGTCGCGCACGCTCTCTCTCTTTCTTGCGCGCGATCAGTTCTCCTTGCGCCTGAATAGTCAAATGCACACATAGTTGTCAAAATGTCCATCGTGTGGAGTATCTCACGTAAATACAGTCGGTTATGGCGTAAGTTGACGTAAAGATTTGGGTGAAATGTGTCAGTATCCATAGATTAAAGGGACCGTAGCCTATATTTGTCATTAATGTTAATAAAACAACATAATATGTAACATAAATGTATACATGTAAATAAACCTTTATCTGAAAAACAAGTTTATTTAATTTGTATCTCTATAGTATTTGTTGTATTGTTTGTAATTTGTTTGTAAATTTATTTGTATATAACAATTATATATATTGGTAATTGTGCCCTTTGAATGTTATTGGACACTGTGAAAGTTTTGTTCTTTAAGTTTGTGACAAGCACATAAAAATTATTACTTTTTTCATTAGACTAATAATAAAGAAGCTGTCCTACATTCATTAGTCTCACTGTGTTGTGCTTGGAAAACTGCAACAAAAAAACAAAAAACAAAAAAAAAGGGGAAAATAATAAATGTATAGGCATCGGTATCGGAGAGTACTAGAAAAAAAGTATCGGTACTCGTACTCGGTCCTTAAAAAATGGTATCCCTAGTTTTATGGTTTGCCAGTTTGGACATTCAAGTGATTTTAGACGATTAGATTTAGATATACTATTTTGAGCTACCGTGCTCGTGCAGCTGCATTGTGGTGGCACGAACAACTCATACAAACAGTAGCTGCGCAAAACGTGAAGATTGCGCGCACAGAGAGGAACGCAGAAACTAGTTGTCAGCGCTGTCCAGTGATTTATCACTAAAGAAACTTAGAAACTCAAATTATAGCATATATTTTTCTACTTTTGAAGGAACTATTTACAACCCACAGCTTCACAATTAATAGAGAGACGGTATGACTAATTCACACACGCAATCACTAGTACTGGTACTGTACTAATTTATCTTTATCTGATTTACAACGAGCAGAAATCTGTAAGAAACGTTACGAACCATAGATAAAATAACTGGTGATAGTGAGCTGTTATGTCAGATAACTCTTTCAATAGGAAAAAATATCCCACCTTTAATAGTCAATCATATTTACAGTACAAACCTTGTCAGTGAACTATGAGGGCAAAAAACAAAACAAACAAACAAAATAATCGTTCAATAATCGTAATGGAGGTAAAATGTTCAATTAATCAAGGTTTTGATTTTAGACCATAATCGTCGAGCCCTATTTTGAAGTTACATTCAGTACACAGAAGTCTTGTGGACACATATTCAGTATGTGTTTTGTGGCCTAATTTCAGTGATTTAAATTTTTAGTTTTTTCAATAACCACGAATAAATGTTGTTCTCTCAAAAATACAAACATGTACATACATGTGCTCAAATATTATGGTAGCCTAGTTCGTGCTGAATACTTTTGAATATGTTTATAAGCAACTGAAAAAGCACAAATATCAGGGCATGTCGAAACTTCTCCAGGGCCCCAAAAACCCTCAGAGGGTTAAAGGGACACACAAAACCTTGCATGTTTTTGCTCACACCCAAATAGGAGCAAATTTGACAAGTTAATAAATAATCTGTGGGATATTTTGAGCTGAAACTTCACAGACAAATTCTGGGGATACCAGAGATTTATATTACATCTTGCAAAAGGGGCATTATAGGTCCCCTTTAAAAGAACTGAACTCAGACACCTTTAAGTGGACCACGAGGTGAACCAAGTGAAAAAGGACCCAGTTCTCTTTACGTTCACACTGTCCCTGTCCCTGAAAAAGGACTCAGATTATTTTTTGGATCACGTGCCAGGTAACGGCGGTGCAACTCTGTGAAGCACTGTGTGTATAAGATAAAATATACTAATAAATACTAATAAATAAATAATACTAATAAAGCCTATATCCAGCCTTAGCTTGGGTTCAACATATTTAGTGTCTTGTGTGGGTGTTCAGGAAGTTGCAGTGACGGGAACAGTGACAATTTAAGATTGTGTTTAGACTATTAAGGAAATGTAATTTTGCCAAAGAAGAACTTTTACTTTAAATAAATGTTCATTTAAAAGCAGTTGGTGCTGCCAGCCCCTGTAAAAGTGTGTAGCTCTTAATTTTTTGTTGTAAGTGATAGAGACTGTATGCACAGTGGAGAAAATTGTGAAATTCGATGATACTTGTGTGTGAAAATGTTAAGAGGCCCATGGATTTACACCGGTATTTCAGTTCAGTTCTACCCTTACAAAAAGACAGATCAGAATAGAAATTCATATTGTTAGTTGCTGCAGTGTATTTACAAAAACAATTAATTTGAATGAATTATTTCTAAAAAATCGGTTTGAATAAATGATTCAATGACTAAAGATGTAAAGATGTCACTTGTTTCATTACTAGATGAATCAACGTTTTTGAACAAATCTTTTTAATGAATGATTAAATGACAAATACATTTTTAACAGTCACTTGTCACCACCTACTGGTGTAATGATGTAATTGATGCAATCTTTATTTGAAAAATCAAGATACTTTCAAAAGTTGATTTACTCTATTTTGTTTGCTTCCGTTTGGGATGGGGAGACTGGTTGTCAACCTCGGTTACAAGGGCGTAGTTTGGGTTTGCTCCCTCGTGAGGTTTATATATTTGTTTGTTGCTTTATTTTTGCAAAATGGTCCACACCTGCAAAGTTGGTTTATAACACAACTGCAATAAACAGCCTATAGTTAACAATCACTTGTTTACAAAGTGCCATGGGAAGTTAAACTATCTTTACTTAAAATGTTCTTATACTGAACATGTTAATTTCCTTTCATTTCTTGGAATATAGCCAGGTTTTTTTTTAATGGGCATACTTGTCATATTAGCAGAACACATTTTACACATGAGGAAAACTCATACTAACTTGTATTTGGCCAATGAAAAATAGGGATGCACCTATCCGATATTCAGATCGGTATCGGCTCCGATACTGCCATTTTTGCCGGATCGGGTATCGGCCGGACGGGACCGATCCAAATCCGATACTGTGCGTGTTAATGTTAAGCTCCACAAAAGGCACAAAAACATTAAAAAGCACCATAAAGTTCCTGTGCACTATATTCCAAGTGTTCTGAAGCCATTCCATAGTTTAATTTGAGGTACAGATAAATATTTAAGTCGTTAAATTAAAGTAAATGCCTCCCTCCGCTGCGGCTGTCAGTAATTCTCCATTCAGCATTCAGACTGCGTGTCGCGCTCGGTTACGACAGTCAACACAATGAAACTCTCTCCAAGATGAATCAATGTTTCTATTATTATACTTAATCAAGATACAATAATTCGCATCAATGTATCTTCACTTTGTGCTTTGAACATTTCAATGCGGAGCGCTGCCGCTGCGCGCTGTGATTCCATGGTGCTTCAAGCGCATCACTCTGCACATGGGATGCGCATAAGGGCCTTTGTGCCGCTCTGTATGGGAGCCGTACATATTATAATACTTTTGCACAATGAAAGATTGTTAATAGCATTTTTTTTGTTCTGTCCTATCTATCATATGTTGCTGCATCATTTCAATTTTTATATTTTAATTATAAGACATTTAATAGCTTCTGATTTCGTCCACATTTTCCTATTTATTCACAAACTTATAGAATAAACAAATAGGCCTAGGCTATGCATTTATTTTATTATGAAAAGAAAGTATTATGAAAAAAAAAGTTAAACAAAGTCTGCGTCACTTTTCAGTTTTCATCTCATCTCATCTCAACACTTTTTGAGGATCGTGAGTGAACGCGATCATCTCTTCCTCTTTACTACTTTACAGAAGGAAATAAACATGAACGAATATCAAAAAATATGTTGAAAGTTGCTGTAGCTTACCGAAATCTGTATCACGTCAGTTCAATCAGTGTTGTAAACAATGTCACGTATATACCTCAGAAAAGCCGTTCGTTGACCATAAACTTATAGTCAGCAGCAAGAAAAATAAAAGAAACTATTTAAAACAAAACGGATTAGAAACTTAATTATGTAAGCATAAGTATTATAATATATAATAAAATGGACAAACTGGGTGCGTGTAATCAAGCGCATCGTTTTCATTTTGTTCTGGAGACTGAACTCGCGCTCTGCTGCCACACTGGAGCCACTCACCACCTACTGGACAGGGGTGGGAATTACAGTTACAAATTACATCAGCCTCAGTAATCTGTCAAAATGACGGACAGGCTGCAGATTTTTTCCGTCACTGCTAAAAAAATTCCATCAATGACGAAAAATTTTCGGTTAACGCGACCTTTGAGATTATATATTATATACACGCCACACTACCGCCGGTGACACTCCACGACCGCGGTGGCGCGGTTGTCATGCCGACCGTCACAGCCCTAAGTGAGGCATACAGTTTATTAGGTAATTTAGAACTTTTATTACTTGAATATCGGATCGGATCGGAATCGGCCGATACTGAATCCCTGGTATCGGAATCGTTATCGGAAGCGAAAAAGGCGGATCGGTGCATCCCTAATGAAAAAGTGGTTCTTGTAATTGTTTAACCATAGCATTTGTTACAATAAGGATATAATTACAGGTAGACCTTTGATGGCTCCTCATTGCATGCTTAGGGCGATGTTAATTTTTTTCTTTCTTTTTTAAAACTATTCCTTTAACAGATTATATATTATAAATTCTTCAACAAGTTAGTTAAAATGTACCACAATAAATATATGAGAACATGATAAATTCTAGTAAAGGTGGTCATGATAAGTTTAAAAAGCTTGCAGGATCATCATCATGTTTTTCCCTCTTTTCATCAGTCTTTTTAGTGGCTGTTTTTAGATCTTGTTTGACTTTCTTCATCTTACTACATTCTAAATAGAATTCAAATGGTTTTCACATTTTATCATTGGAACGGCTCATGCAAAACTTATCACACCTTTGGAGCACGCTGGTGAATGCGTGCCACTAATGCTTACAAAAGCTCCGAACACGCGGTGTATACTAGGGTTGGGACGGTTCAGATTTCTCACGGTTCGGTTTGTATCACGGTTTTAGTGTCACGGTTTCGGTACAGTTTGGTATGTGCTATGTTCAGTAAAAAAAAAAAAAAAAAAAAAAAAAAAAATANTAGGACAATTGTCAAATACCAAGATAAAGAAAATAAAACAAATAATCTAACTACAAGAAACAGCACAAATAAATACATGAGAGCTAAGATACAAATAAAATAAACAATGCTTTACAGGTTTTTCTGGTATCTAACAGCTTTCAGGTACAGAAATTGAATAAAGTAATCAAATATAAAATAACATTGCAAATAAACTTTTGAATAGTTAAATAAAGATGAAACATTATTGAAGTTACAAAAGCTATTCAGTCAAGAGTGATTTCTTCGTGCTTTGTCATTTGATTAACATTAAAACACAGAGCAGGAATATTAGACTGCTTTCCCTTTAAGACATAAATCAAAAGATCCAGTACACTGACACTAATACACATGTATTGTTTGTCTCGTTTTCTCTTAAAACATAACCTACTATGTTTGTTAGGAAACTCGCTAAGATTGGCATGTTGACAATTTTTGTGTGAATTTGTCCGTTTAGGTGCAAGACTTGAAAGAGAATTTGCGCGTGAGTATTTTGCGCGCTGTGACGCGGCTCTCCGTGTACGCGCTTCGGATGAGTCCACACAAATCTCCTTGCAGCACGTGCGAGTTCTCTTTCGCATCTTACAGATGAATGTTTAAATTGGCAAGGTTTAAAAGAGTTTAGTTTACACAGATAGCAATGTGAGATGTTCAGGTCTCACCTGCGCTCGTGCGCCATCAACACCCGGGTGATGATGGCATAAAGGACTGGTCATAAAGCTTTCGGCACGTCATTGAACATTTGTTTATGAGGAGTGACTGTTTTGTCCATGTTCTTTTGATCATGTTGTAACGTATTGGAAAACCAGAATGCATATCCATCGACTGAAACATACATTAGCCGAATCCATCTGTCTGTTTTGCACGTCGTTTTCAACAAACCATATTATAGATGCGTCGTCAGATTCGGAATGAACCGCGGTGCAAGCACGTGCCGAACCGTGGGTGGAGAACTAAACGGTTAGATTTTCTTTTTTAATTTATTTTTATTTTTTTACAGCAAACCATCCCAACCCTAGCTTATACCATTAATTAATAGCCTGATTCTGTGTTTCGGTGTGGGGGTTAGAGTACCGGCAACATGTGAGAAGTTCCGGTACGCAAGAAAAAGCAAGAGTACGCTACAGATTAAAATATAGAAGTGGCGGTGCATACCGGCCCACTTCGAGCACTGAGTAAGATAACATGGGTGTTTGAATCCAGATCTCGATCTTTTAATGATTAATTATGAATTTTTGATTTTACTGTTTTACAAGAAAGGCAGGAAAAAGTAAAACACTTCATAGCGGTTTGAAGTTTTTTTGGATATTATGTGTGAATATTATTTAGAAACTATTTAGTTGTTTCAGTTTGTTATTTTCCTAATAAATGGCTATACCATTTTTAGTTTCAAACAAGTTTTTGATAGATTCCTAAAATATTTGTGTTCTCTCTTTATTATGACAGGTAGTCTAATAAATTACTTTGTTTTCATAGCATTCAGTTGGCACATTTGTTTAAAGTACATTGGGCAGGATGTGCAATAGTGTTTTTTTGTCAATAAAATAAAAATAAATAAAATTAGGATTTTTATCCGATTAATCTGAAAAATAATTGGCCAACTAATCGATTTATCAAAATAATCGTTAGTTGCAGCCCTAGACTTCACAAATCGAAAGTAAATAATATGACAGTTTAACAGCAAACCAAAGAGCGCTTGCGCTACACTGACAGGACAACTGATTCAGTGGTTGCCTTGCAACATAAGAAAAACGCAACGCACTGCTCGTTTTTTTCCTAAAATCGACCAAAAAAAGGCAGTGCGGTGCGCCTCACGTTTTTTTTAGACCCAAAAAACATTCTATCTGATCGGGGCCTTAGAAAGCCTCTCGTCCAGTCAGATTTGAGGATTGTAACCAACAGTTATACATATAACATTAGCCCAACGAGCGTACTATCAGGTCTATGTTCTGTTATGTGGACCCTTATTTTGACATTCTGTTCTGTTTCCTTAGTTCATGTTTCCCCACTGGTTTCACTGGTTAATGATTATGTCCAATGCTTCCCACACATACACTTTACCTACTTTATCCACCCAAGACATGAAACCATCCGTGTTTGATTTAGAAGCCGTTCACATGTCGCATCTAAAAACGCGTGGAAAACGCCAGCCATGCCACTCTCTCCTCTTTTCAAAAACACTTGATGCTAAAGCAATCATGAGCCGCGTTATCCATGAAGACGAAGAAGTTTCAGCAAAGGATAAATGGATTTCCAGACTTTGCATTAGCTCTAATACTAGATTATTCTACTACTTGTGGAGATGATAAATAAAAAACCCTCCTTGTACAGGTATGATCAGCTGTTCGTCTATCTTGGCAGAGCTTTCGATCTCTATTTGAGCGTGTTCGTCCCGCGTCTACATTTAAAATAATGAACTTGAGCGCACAAAAGACGCAACATGTGACACTCAGTTAATGGAAAGTCTCCCTTCGCTCTACGCGTTTCGTACCTGTTCGTTCAGTGTGCGCGAGAACCGTTTACTCCCACTGACAATTCCACATATGCTGCAAAGACCATCAGAGACGCGGTGGATATTTCACAGACAAAGACCTGGTACGCGCACGCGTGTGTGCGAAATCATGTTCGTTCCACATTGCATTTATAAGGAGAAGGAGGTCTATGCGGAACAAAACGGGGCGGTTCCCAACTTTGGGGTGTTATCACACGGGAATAGGTGTTTTTCAACCTCTTTACCTGATTTGCTCAAATTGAGTGGGAGATTTCCGGAAAAACAATGAGAGATATGTATTGTATATGAATGTAAGTGTATTGTTTACGTTGTTTAACGTTTCTTTTGTGTAAATATGCTTGCTAGCTCGTTGTAAAAAGCTCCAAGCAATCTTCTACTCACTTCTAGCGGTAACTATTATTAGCTAACATTCGCTATTCTATTTGACGAATCTGTTGGTCACTTGATTTGTTTTAGTTTTACTATCAGGTTGTGGCTACAGTGTCTGTGGTCAAGTTTAAAGTCTTCAGAGTCATCATTTCAGGTTAACACATTTTCTTTATTTTAAAGCTTACACGAGGTCAGTAAATAGTCTCATTAATGCTTATAAAGCTTATACTTATACAATATACGCTGAGACAGTCGTGTTTCTGTGTGGTTGATAGCCTATAAAAAACAATTACACTTAAAATTAAAGTTAATTATAAATCGCAAGCACTGTCTAGCCTACGTATTCTCTTTGCTCGTCTGTTGATAGTGCAGTAGTTATGTCATTTTAATATTATATATAATACTATATAGCTTTTATGACAAAGGTTTACACTATCACGTGAAATTTGGCATGCGAGAGATTAAATAAAATAGGCTGTTGATCGCGTCAAATATTAAACAAGACTTGTAGCACAAGAAGGTGATCTAGCCTTAAGAAACTATTTGAGGTGAAAAAGGTGAAGAGGTGAAAAAATACCGTAGTAATTTATAGTAAATACTATAGTGTTTTTGAACCATACTTGAATTAATTTGTTGTGGTAATATAACAACTATAGAAATATAAACAAATTACGTTACCCAATACTGTACTAAGTTTTCTTTAAACTATATTATACTACAATACACGCAGTTTACTGTATAAAAAACTAAAGTATACTACAGCCTATGCTGTAGCATTCATTAACAAAGTGTTGTAAATACTACAATTTACTAGTTTAAAAACACTACTTACTATCAATTACTATAGTATTTTTTCACCCCATGTCCAACCACAAATGACGCCGATTGGATAAGTTCAGACAAATGACTATTTGTCTATGTAAAATATAGACTACCCATATTGTGACAAAATTGCATCCCGTGTCATTATAATTCGTAGTTTATGCAAAATAATAATAATAATAATAAAATAAATAAATAACTAAGCAATAAAAAAATGGAGTAGGCTAATAAAACTTGCATAAATCATATATTTCACCCTCTCGAGCTATAAACAGGTCCTGTAAAATAGTTCATACTCATCAAAATAAATGAATGTATTATAGTAAAATGTTTCCATATATCTAGGCAGGCACTCGGGAAAAATGCATACCTGTTACAGAAGTCAAGCATGCAGCAATATTTTATTTATTTATTTTTCAATATCTCTACATAATTGTTTCTCGTGATCTAAACATTAAAAAAGTAGTTGTGATCATGAGAAAACAAGAAAAAAAATAAAAATAATGAATGGCCTTTCAGGCTTCAGTACTTTAAAAAAAAACACCTATCCCGGCTTCCATACTTTTTTGGTTGGGTCGTTAAAAACACCTTTCTCAGTTAGAAAACACCCCAAAATTGGGAGACGCCCCTCTTTTGTTCCGCAGAGACCTATACTTGTTTATAAGAGCAGTTGGCCACACCCAGAAAAATTAATGGATCCTCTGCTGGATGTATATGGTAATTACAATAAAAATGTATTTCCTACATATTTCTCTATCCAGCAGATGACAGAATTCTGCCTCTAAAACCTAGATCAATATCCAGAAACAACTCCTATTTAATTTTGATCATCATTATCATCATCAAGTGTTTTTTTCTCATAAAAATTTAATATTTCGCATACAAATGGTGTAGTTGAGGAATTTTGCAGTAAATGGATAAAAAAGTAGCCTACTTCATATCCCCCCAAAACACAGCATAATCTGTATCAAAATTAATTTCTATATAATAATATATATATATTTTTTTTTTATGTCGCACAAAAGAAAGAAAGTCANACACATTATTTGTTGTTTGTCACATGTAGTAGATAATTTTTGTGCCGTGGGTATATAGGAGGATTTTCCACCCGGCTACCACTGCAAGTATATTTCAAACCTGTGGGAAGCACTGATGTCCTTGTTTGTTTCTATAGTTACATATTAGTTTAATTTCCTTTGTTCTACCCCTGTTTATTTAGCCCTGTGATTCAGTTGTTCTTGGTCAGTTCTCGTTTATGCATTGTGTGGTTTGCGTTTTTCTCTTGCGTGTTCATTAAGAGTGTTTGGATTATTAATAAAACCTGTTTTGTTTTATAATAATCTTCGTGGTTGCTGACTACATTGTAACATTTATTTATACAGCCAAAAAATATATACTGTATATATTTTTAAAATGACGATAATATCGCAAATCGCGATATTGAGCAACTCAAAATCACCGCAAGGGAAATTACTTTACCGCAACAGCCCTAATACACCAGTAATGATTTGTGCACTACACAGGAGGTCCGAGAAAGCTATACTGTGATATTCACACGTACCTAATTTCTTGAATTGCAACAGTGTTCATTGATTAAAGACCATGCAAACCTTGATTTTAAGAGGAACCCAATATTTATTTCTATATAAACTATTACTATTCGAATTAGTGTAAAGAATCTAATAAATAACGTTTACATTTTCTGTCAGTTGTCACGATATATTAAGGCATAAATAAAACGAATAACCAAAAATGTACATTTGGGCAACCTACTGTAATAATAATGACTGTATATCAATATATGTACTTGTAGTTTAAAAAAAAAAAAGTGTAGTTTGCCAGTCGTTTCTAGTGAGGAAGTTACAGTGCTGCTTGAGCTACTACTCATCAGCACACGCTCTCGCGACCTGACGAGATGTATGCGCTAGCTCTAGCAACACATGCTAGCGGCTAGTGCATTAGCTCGCAGACAAAACAACAGGAAAACACTTCTCTCCTGCCATAACGATTTAAGCGACTCGATTTATTTGCTTGTATTTCCTTAACATTTAATTTGTAAAAACGACTGCTTGGGGGTTTAAAATACCGTACACTGAATCATTTAAAGACGTATAATAATGATATTTGACTTAGTGACAACTCAATGGTGTGGCTACGTTAGGCCACACAGGACATAACCTGATGAGGCAGAACCGGATCCTGGTCGCACAAAACAGAGAAGCTCGTCGAACTACCTGGGTCACTGGATCTAAACTAAAATCATGCATGCGTCTTTCTGAGACAATGTAAAACACTCGATTAAAGACATAAGGATCGCTTACCTTTGTGTCCTGAGGTTTACTTAAGTGAGTTTCGGCTGTGAAATGGTTAAGTAAAGCGTATGGTTGATCCAGTGTTGTAATTGACTTGGTTGCTTTGTCTCCTGTGCCGTAAACAGTGCGCTGTAGTAGCGCCACACAGCGTCAGACGGAAGAAACAGAGTTCTATGGCGTCATAGAGGCTTTCGATACGGTGGGTGGGGTTAACAAAACAAAACTACAGTTATTCTATCCCATAGCAAACGAAAGGTCATAATCATGTAAATAAAATTACGAAGTACTTGCTTCTGCATTTTGCAAACTCATGCATAGACAATCTAACCACTGAACGAAAACTATAAAATAACAAGAGCTTGTTCACTAAAGCAAACATACGGGGTTTCTTGACCCGAGGGTCTCTCTCAGGGGCAGCCAGGCACCAGAAGAGGTGGGGCAAAACACCAGAACCTTTGATATTTAAATATCTTTAAGACGGTGGTAAAAACGTGGTATTTTTCTGTATTTTTGCTAATAGATACTATATTGTCCTTAACCAGCTTTCTATTAATGTATATTTCCTATTTGCAATTAAGTGATAAAAATGTATGTATAAATATGTTGGGATTTTTTGTTGAAACAATTGAAAATGCATAACATTACAAACAATAACCATTGTTATATTACAAATTAAGAAAACAAATAGTGCAAATACAAAACAGTAGTATAAACTCAAATGAATAAAACTAAGTCACACATGTTATATGATCAACCTTGCGCTTTCTTTCTTCGGGACGTTAGAAAGAAAATGTTATATATGAAAAGTAACTTTAAAAAATGGTTCTGGAAATAGAACCAAATGAATTAGTACATTTATGAAATATAATGTTCATAACAATGAAGTAATGTTGTCTAGCCTGTGCCCTATAGTACGTCATGACGTAGTGCGTTGCGGATGGGACGTCTATTCGTAGTGAACCATCCGCATTGTTGTTGGTTGCAGGCGCAGAGTCGACGTATCGCCGCTCGTTGCAGGAAAGGAAACGATGCTGCCTTTGAATGGCAATTAAACCAGTGATTTTCCTAGTGATTATTAGTCCAGTACTATAGTCCTGGCGGCCGCTGTGGATAAGGTTTTGCAGCATTCCAGATTTATCCATGCAGAACTAAATCAGTGGCCTTTGGATGAGAACATTGTGTACGGAATTACTGCAGGCCATCTCGCCATTGCGTTAGAAAGCTGCTCCTCGCTTTATCCAACATCAGAGGTAGTATGATCCTTAAATATCGGTCAATGTTTTGCGATTTGCAGTGGTGCACCTGTTTTATAATGCACGGGGTTATAAAGCAATAAGGTTTGAATGTGCATCTTTATGGTGTCTCAAAACATAAGGAAATGCCTACCTAGACAGCATTTTTGGGGATCATAGGCGATCCCCAAACGTGGCCCTGATGTTCAAAAAGGAAAAAATTGTTTGCAATGCACATATACTGAACAAAATGTTTTGAATCGTACGTTTGTCTCTGATCTCGCCTGTGATGCCCGAAAATGTTTCGATTGGAATTGCCCCTACAATTGAAATCAATGTTCTCTTGTAGTACCATAATAATACCGTGGTAAAACCGCAGTATAATTAGAAATACATTGCACTACACTGCCATGGTATACATTAAAATTATCATGGTATTGCTATCTGATACTATCATTGTACTATAGTAACAGTAAGTTTGAATAACTTCCTCCTTGATGACATGGATAAGTTTTTTTAGAAGCAGTCAAGTAAATATGCATGGTTTGACTTGAGGCATGCATCTACATTTAATTCAGCTGCACTGTTGTATTAGGGATAACAGTAGTTGTTTTCTATTTTCAGCTTTGTAAGGATCCCCAATGAAAAGAAAATCTCTGCCTCACAAAGTATCCACCCCACAGCGGCTGCCTTCTCCAAACCGCGAAACACTGACTTATGCTCAGGCCCAGAAGATGGTGGAACTAGAAGTCAATGGCCGGCTACACCGGATCAGCATCTTTGACAAGCTCGACATCATCACGGATGAGGATCCCATGGCACAGGAAATTATAAAGTGCACCAGCAATAAGGAGAATGCTGAAAAACACCAGCAGGTTTTGGTACGTTCTGCACGCCTCAGAAACAACCAGCAGAAAAAGAGCGCTGCTGTCACTGCACAAAAGGCTTTGGTACAAGATTGCACCCTTCCCGAGCCCAAATTCCGCACAGTGGATTACAATCTCCCAGCAATCCCACGCAGACCTTCTACATACTACAAGTATGAGGAGAAAACATTAGAAGAGCTGAATGAGGAAGTGGAGTATGATATGGATGAAGAAGACTATGCCTGGCTTGAGATAGTCAATGAGAAAAGAAAGTGTGAAGGTCTTAACCAGGTTTCCCCCAATGCCTTCGAATTCCTTCTTGACCGTTTTGAAAAAGAATCATTCTTAGAGAGTCAGGGCCAACAGAACCTCCAGTCCTTAATCGATGAAGATGCTGTTTGCTGCATATGTATGGATGGAGATTGCATGGACAGCAACGCCATTCTTTTCTGTGATATGTGCAACCTAGCCGTTCATCAGGATTGTTATGGTGTTCCGTATATTCCAGAGGGCCAGTGGCTTTGCCGACATTGTCTGCAGTCCCCTACGCAACCTGCTAACTGCATCCTCTGTCCTAATAAGGGAGGAGCGGTCAAAAAGACGGAAGATGACCGATGGGGTCATGTGGTTTGTGCTTTATGGGTTCCAGAGGTTGGGTTCTCCAATACGGTCTTCATTGAGCCCATCGATGGTGTTGCAAACATCCCGCCTGCTCGATGGAAGCTTACCTGTTACCTCTGTAAAGAAAAAGGTGTTGGGGCTTGTATCCAGTGCCACAAAGCCAACTGCTACACTGCTTTCCATGTCAGCTGTGCGCAGAAGGCCGGTCTCTTTATGAAAATGGAGCCTATTAAAGAGTTGACTGACTCAGGTGTACCCACCTTCTCAGTAAAAAAGACAGCCTATTGTGGGGCCCACACCCCAAACGGCTGTGTTAAAAGGCCGCTTACAATATATAATGACACTAAGACAAATTACAGTCTTTGTCAGTTGGTGGACAAAAAGAGCAGCAGGATAGGATTAAAAAAGCAGAAGAGACTTAAAAACAATGAGGTAGATGTTGTAGCCCCAGTTCCATCTGTGTCTGTACCCAGTTTTTCATCTGAAAGGTATGTTCGAATCTGTTGATTTTGCAAAAGTTTGAGATATCAGACCATTTTAAAGGGTTAGTCCACCCAAAAATGAAAATTCTGTCATAATTTACTCACCCTAATGTTGTTCCAAATCTGTAAGACTTTTGTTTATCTTCGGAACACAAATTAAGATATTTTTTTAATAAAATTTGAGAACTTTCTGTTCCTCCATAGACAGCTACGCAACTGATATTTGAGTCTTCAAAAAGTTCATAAAGAGATGAAAAAAGAGATTAGAAAACTAATCCATATGAATTGAGTGGTTTAGTCCAAATTTTCTGAAGAGACATGATCACTTCATATGATGAACAGATTAAATTTAATAGCTGTCAATGGAGGGACAGTAATCGCTCAGGTTTCATTAAAAAATATCTTCATTTGTGTTCCAACGATGAACAAAATTCTTATGGGTTTGGAACAACATGAGGGAGAGTAAATGATGACAGAATTTTCATTTTTGAGTGAGCTATCCCTTTAAGCCTTTTCAGTGCATATACACACAGTTGCAAGAAAAAGTATGTGAACCACTTGCAGAATCTGTGAAAATATTAATAATTTTAACAAAATAAGGGAGATAATACAAAATGCATGTTATTTTTTTATTTAGTACTGTCCTGAGTAAGATATTTTACATAAAAGATGTTTACATATAATCCACAAGACAAAAAAAATAGCTAAATTTATTAAAATAACCCCATTCATAAGTATGTGAACCATTGATTCTTAATACTGTGTGTGGTTACCTGGATGATCCACGACGGTTTTTTTGTTTTGTGATGGTTGTTCTTGATTCCCTTGTTTGTCCTGAGCAGTTAAACTGAACTCTGTTCTTCAGAAAAAATCTCCAGGTCCTGCAGATTCTTCAGTTTTCAAGCATTTTTTGCATATTTGAACCCTTTACAACAGTGACTGAATGATTTTGTCTTTTCACACTGAGGACAACTGAGGGACTCAAACTCAACTTTTAAAAAAGGTTCAAACATTCACTGATGTTCCAGAAAAAAAAACATGATGCATTAATAGACGGGGGGTGAAAACATTTGGAATTTGAAGATCAAGGTAAATTGTATTTAATTTGTCTTCCAGGAAACATGCAGGTATCTTATGTTGCTTCCAAAGGGCAGTACTAAATGAAAAAAAATTATATTCAAGCGAAATAAGAAAAATTTGGACTTCTTCATCCTGTTCAAAAGTTTTCACCCCCAACTCTTAATGCATCGTGTTTCCTTCTGGAGCATCAGTGAATGTTTGAACCTTTTTTAATAGTTGTGTTTGAGTCCCTCAGTTGTCCTCCATGTGAAAAGATGGATCTCGAAATCATTCAGTCACTGATGTAAAGGGTTCAAATATGCAAAAGATGGTGGAAAACTGAAGAATTTTTGGGACCTGGAGATTTTTCTGAAGAACAGAGCTCAGTTTAACTGCTCAGAATAAACAAGGGACTCATGAACAACCATCACACAACAAAAAAACAGTCATAGATCATCCAGGTAATGACACACAGTATTAAGAATCAATGGTTCACAAACTTTTGAACTGGGTTATTTTAATAAATTCAGCTATTTTTTTGTCTTATAAATTATATATAAACATCTTTTATGTAAAATATCTTACTCAGGACAGTACTAAATGAAAAATAACATGCATTTTGTATGATCTCTCTTATTTTGTTAAAATTTTGCACATTTTCACAGATTCTGCAAGTGGCTCACATACTTTTTCTTGCAACTGTATGTATATAAGTATATCACCAAAAGGCTACAAAAAAATATTTTTTTTTTTATCCATTCTGCAACACCCTATTATTTTACAATAATTGTGCAAAATTAAAACTATGCTTTTGCTTTTTTTTTTTTTTTCTTTAAGCAATAGCTACAAGATCAGATTGCAAGATTGTTTAAAATATTTCATTTCATTGTACACTGTCATTCTCCTACAGGTTAAACACAATCCTCAATCAAGTTTCTTTACAAAAGAAGGCAGCATTTGGCGAACTTATCTTGAACTATTGGACCCTTAAAAGACAATCAAGAAATGGAGTGCCACTCAACAGACGCCTCCAAACTAGCCTACATTCCCAGAAAAACACACAGCCGGTAAATATCCGCTTATGCAGCGTTACTAGACACTTGAATATGGTAATGCAAATTTTTGAATTTTAATAATAATTTATTTAAAACATTGTACTGACAGAAACAGTCAGAGGAGGAGACTCGAGCATTGAAGGAGCAGCTGAAGGAGTGGCAACGGTTGAGACATGACCTTGAGAGAGCGCGACTCTTGCTGGAGCTGATTAGGAAGAGAGAGAAACTCAAGAGAGAGGAGGTATGAGAACAGTATGCTTTAGGTCAAGACAAGCATTTGTATTGCTAATGTATACTGTTTGCACGTACGTGTTCTTTGATCATGACTCTTGCAATTCTGTTGCAGATAATGCTTCAGCAGACTTTAATGGAGTTCCAACTCACTCCTTTCACAGTCCTTTTGAGGGCTGTGCTTGATCAGTTACAGGAGAAAGACCAGGCACGCATTTTTGCAGAGCCTGTCAGCATTAAAGAGGTTGGTCTGTAGTTTCCTTAACTTTAAAAGAAGTCAGAAGGTATTTCACTATGTATACAGTGTCTACATACAAAAAGTATTTGATACATTTTAATGTGACTTAAGTGTCCCCAAAAAAATGTCAAAGCAAATGCAAATTTTAAAGAAATGTATTTTAAAGAAACGGCACAAGCACGCTTTTCAAGCAAAACATTTGCTTGGAGAATATATATCAGTTAAAAGGGCACAAGCACGCTTTTCAAGCATGTTGTTTCAATTATGTAATTGTGACTTAATAACAGCTCCTATATTAATAGCTTTAAATAATGAATAGTTGCCTAATAAAGAGTCTATGATCCATGATAAATTAAGCTAAATGAATGCATTGAAAGACAGTTTTTCTTTATTAACATATCAAAATTATAAAATAATAGCAAACACGTGAACAACATGAACAATTGTGCGAGGTCAGAGACACAGCTTATAAGTCAGTGGGTCATGATCCGTCATAAACATTTGAAACAGATTAATCATATCCAACATTAAAGTATTAAGTATTTGTTTAATGGCATATTTTTACTAAGTACTGTGAATGAAGGCCAGTATCACAGATACCGATTCTGATACTGATGCCTCCATTTTATTTTATTTTTTTGATTTCTTGAGAAAATTAGTAACAATAGCTTTCAGCAATACAGTATAATTGTTTTTATTTATAATTTATTATCAATTATAGAACATAAAAAGGAACTTAAGTGAACATAAAACAATATTCACATAAACACATAAACTGTCACATTTAGTTGTTTTTTTATACATTGTGTTTGGTGATGTTTCTATCTCTGTTTAAACTTTGTGTCAGCTCTCTCTGTTTTAACGAGAGGTGTAAGTTCATTTTTTTTTTCACTTCCCAAAGCTAATAAATTATTTCTTCTCCAAGCTGATAAATAATAGAAGTACTAAAGTTACTGTTAAAACATTTATCAGTGTTTTTATGTGAGGATCAATTCTCTCGATACAACAACAGTATCTCAAATATTAATATTTCCACACTTACACTTAATCATTGAGACAATCATGTTACTTACATGGTCATCGTGACCCGACTTGGCTTGCCACGTTTGGTCATCCTGCATATGGGTATCACATGTTGCACCGAACTTGAATTTTGTTGGTTCTTTAATATTGCATTAATGAATCCCCTTTTTCAGTTTCAATTAATAGTTGTCATGTGATGTCACACCCTTTCCTCCATTGCCCGCCAGTCATTTTTACCAGGTTTGTAGTAAGATCTAATGTAGTAAGACAGTGATATTAAAAGACCAAATTCAATATACACCTTATTGATTATGCATACGTTGTACAGGCAAACAAATGAACTCAGAATATTAATGCAACACAAGGTTTCTTAAGCGTTTTTTCCACCGAAAACCATTATAAAGAAAACACGTTGCGTTCATATTCTGGGCTCATCTACTCACCTTTATATAGTATGCATCATCAAAAAGGGTTAAACTGAATTTGATCTTTTAATATCACTGTTTTACATTAAGGCACTTTAAGGGTGGGTTGAACTAAGGATTCTTTAGCCTGGCGTTGGTTCACCCTCCGCCTATGCTGCTTGATCAGCCCTTTAATTCAAAGGGTCTTTCTGCGTAGTTAATCTTTGTTTAAAATTAAGTGGTGCAACACAACTCGATTTAAAATAAAACCCAGATCAACAAATCCTTGATTAGTCTTGACAGTCACGTGACTGAAAACTATGAATAATTCTCAATGCAGTTTTGAAAAAGTGGGTGTGGTAAGCTGCGATGTGCTGCCTGTCTCCCTTCTTCCTCCTTCACAACAACAGGTTCTGATCCAGTCAGTTTTGTTTCGCTCTCTTTAGCTGTTTCCATCCATTCCATTTTGGGATATCGCATACAAAACGCTAGATGGAAATGCCAAGATGCACATAAATTGTAAAAAATATGGATTAAAAAAAAAATGTATGCGCTCAATTAAGGTGAATAAATTTAGAAGAAACATTAACAGAATACATCCCTCATTGCACAACAACAAACTGACTTACTTTGTGGATGTGATTGGATAACTGAACTAACCAGCATCTCATTAGAAAAAGTGGGCATTCTTTCTTTCATTTGCATTTATTTTTTGCTCTTAACACTCTAAATCACACTGACATAGTGCATGATGAAATCTATTCACAAGTAGTGGTGTACCACTGCCACTTTATCCTTTACTGATCTTATAACTTAATTCTGCAAATCAGCCCATACCTGATTTTTTAGCACGTACAAAATTTAATGATGATTTCTCTGTTGATCTATGACTTGAAAATGCAGTTAAATGACAGTGTTTAGGGTTATTTTATGTGAAGAGGCTTGAGAGTCTTTAACACTGATCAGAATTTCACCCTTATTTTGTTTGTGTTGCTCACAGGTGCCTGACTATATGGACCACATCATACACCCAATGGATTTTTCCACCATGAGCAAACGCATTGATGCACAAGGCTACAAATATTTGGATGAATTTGAAGCAGACTTCAATCTCATTATTGAAAACTGCATGAAGTACAATGGAAAGGATACATTCTTCTACAGGGCAGCTGTTCGATTGAGAGACCAGGGTGGAGCTGTGCTCAGGAAAACACGTCGAGATGTTCAGAGAATCGGCTTTGATTTTGAAACTGGCATGCACCTGCTTGAACAACCCAAGATTGAGCCATCTGTACCTTTCTCCTGGGAAGATGGTAAATGCACAAAACTATACTAATATATGGGTACAAAGTTTTTGTGTCCATCAGCCACAGTGACAATTTGTGCTTGTGACAATTCATCTGTAGCCACAATGGTATCTTAATATCAAAATGATGTGAACCTGCATGTAAAAGGGAAATGCTCTTGAACATAAAGCAAACTAAACTCCCTGCTCCTTATGTGAAGTTGTGAGATAATTTGAGGTGTTTACGTGCAAAACAAAATGTGGATGCACACACCCACTGTTTTTCTTTTCTGTTTTTCAAAGTATAGCAAAAGAAGTGTATTTTATTCAAGCTTATATCTTTGTGTCTAAGCAATGGCATTTCTTGAACAAATGTTACTCTTAGATGTACTGACTGGTATTGGTCAATTTAGTGCTTCCTTGAATCAGAACTATTAAATTCCTTGCAGTTCCCATTCCTACATTTGAACAAATCAATCAGAAAAATAGGCTTTAACTAACAATTCTACTTTCTCTTTCAGTGGACCGTTTATTGGTTCCAGCCAACCGGGCGCATATGTCATTTGAAGAGCAGTTGAGGGAGCTACTGGAAAAATTGGATCTAACTACAGCAATGAAATCTAGCCCGTCACGGAGCAGACGACTGAAGCTTCTCAAGAAAATCATCAGTGATGTGAGGATGGAGCTGAGTTTGAGGAAAGCTCTTCCTGCTGTTGAACTGAAGAATGCTGAGGAACAAGCTGGCCATATCCTTCAAAAAGGTTTGTTTGAAAAATCTTGGTGTAAATGTTTTTTTGCTATTAACCAGTTGAACATTTGTCAAAGCCAGCCTTGTGGGCAACACTTTGACATATCACCATTGTCCCAAGTTCGAGTCCCAGCTTTTCTTATCCCAACCCCCTCTACTCTGTACAAATATCCTGTCCAATAAAAGCTAAAAATGCCCCAAAATATACTTAATATAAACAAACAAAGACACAAACAACTTCTTGTTTGTATCCAGATGTGATAATACTTTTATAATCAGCCAGACATATAGTTTTTCACCTTGAATTTCAATGGTTCCCAACCCTGGTCTTGAAGTTCACACTGGAGAACACTGCATGTTTTGTATGTTTCTAATATCATTTTTATTCAACTCATTAGTAGAGACTCCAAGACCTTGAATGAACCACCTGTTAGTCCAACAACGGAATCCAACAGCATGATTGAACGTATTCTGCTCGCTGGTCTTTTTCTTGCGTTTCTGTAAAGTGCACATAGTTTTTAGCGACGTGTTTAATTTTGCTTCAGTTTCTAATGATTAAAAAATGCAGACTGAAATTATTATTAATTTTAGTTCTGTTTTTAATTTAGATATTTGATTATTCCAATATTCACATTTCAATTACTTGTTCATTAGGGACCCGATTTCAAACCAGCATACAACATAATATAATTATATATACACAAACTCGTCAGCCTGATCTTAGTCGGCTGTTGCAGAGTTAGCTCATACCTTTTAAGTTGACCACTTTATGCTTGCTCGTGCAAAAAGTGTAGTCTTCACTCACTAAGTCAGCGATTGACAAAAATCAACAGATCCCAGATTATAGATATCTTGATATGCTGTGAAATTGAGACAGTTCTAACTAATCGCACTGAGACATATCCTGACAAGATTATTACATTATATGTGGTATATTAGCATTCTAAGTGAACGTTTGGTTCTATGAGTAAACTTTTAATGACCTGAGCCTAGTGGACTAGAGGGAGAGAAAAGCCCAGAATAGATGAGGAGCGATAATTAGGCAAATGGCATTCTGTCCCCTTACTTCATTGTCTCTAGTCCAGGTTTATAGATTTATTGTTTTAATGCATGGTGTTGCTGTAAAAGTTATTGAGTCCAGTCTTAATAGGAAATCAAGCAGGAATGTGCATCAGTTAAAGGAATAGTTCACCCAAAAATGAAAATTTTCTGGTGATTTACTCACCCCAAGACCATCCAAGATATATTCTTTCCTCAGCTCAAGAGAAAACATTTTGGACTAAAACATTCCAGGATTTTTCTCCAAGTGAATGTTGCCCAATGTACACCATTTTTGACGGTCCAAAATCTATTTAGGCAGCTTCAAATAGCTCCATATGACCCCAGCCGACAAATAAGGGTCTTCTCTAGCGAAACGATAAGAACAAAAATAAAATTTACTAGAAATGCTTGTCTTGGTCCAGCTCTGTGAAGTGTTCATGAGAAGCTTGAGTTCACAACCTTTCATGTGACATATGCATGTTGTGACAAACGTGCTGCGTAACCAATGAGGTTCATTCTCGTGTGTTACGTAGCACATTTGAACTTTCGAAGAGGTTTGTTCTTGTGCATTATTCAGGATCCGTTGAGCTTCTGCTTATGTTCGCTGATCAATGTTTACATGCGTGTAAAAGCCTAAATTCAATCTGTTCATCATAACAAGCAATCGAGTCTCTTCATAAAATTTGGACTAAACCACTCTATTCATATGGATTAGTTTTCCAATCTTTTTATGAACTTTTTTTATGTTTTTGAAAGTTTCAGTTGCAAAGGCAGTCTATGGAAGTAAATCTGACAGCATTCTGTCATCAAAAAGATCTTCATTTGTGTTTCGAAGATGAACGATAGTCTTACGGGTTTGGAACGACACAAGTGTGAGTAATTAATGACAGAATTTTCATTTTGGGGTGAACTAACCCTTTAATTTCTCTTCAGCTGAGGAAGGAAAGTCATTTATATCTTGGATGGCCTTGGGGTGAGTAAATAATCAGGATTTTTTTTTTTAATCAGGAAATTACATTTTTGGGTAAACATTTACTTTAAAGGGTTAGTTCACACAAAAATGAAAATTCTGTCATTAATTATTCACCCACATGTTGTTCCAAACCTGTAAGTCTTTTGTTCATCTTCGGAATTAAGATCTTTTTGATGAAATCTGACAGCATTCTTTCCCTCTATTTTTGGGTTAACTAAAGGAAGACCATGGTCTGTAAGGTGAAAAATAAACCCTAATAACACCTTAAAAAAACACCTCTAAAACGCTCTAAAAACACTCTTTAGAATAGTGCTGCATGATATATTAAAAATCGAAATAAAAAGGTTTGCTGTTTTAATTTTTTTTTTAAGCAGATGCATTTCCCCTACAAAATTTCCGAACAGAGCGATTTAAGTCATCTGGTGAAATTTCCTTCTTTCTTTTTTTTCATACCGCAATATATATATCACAGAAAAACAAAATGTTGGTTTTTGCCAATATTGTGCAGCCCTACTATGGAACACTCCTTGTATGTAGCGTATTTACGCAGCAACCACGTAGCAAAACCCTAGGAATAGTACAGGGTTCTTCAATCATGTTCCTAGTATGCCACTGTCCTGCTTTAACCCTAATCAAACAGCTAATCATGGTCTTCAGGATTGCTAGAAAATTACAAGCAGATGAGTTTGATCATGGTTGAAACCAAAGTTTGCATGACACTGGCCCTTCAGGAGCAGGATAATTGAGGAGCCCTCCCCTAGCTACTGCATGGCATTGCGCTGAAAACACATAAGCAATTGAATTGCATTGCCCTGGCAACCGCTCACATTTTTTCTGAGAAAATGTACAAATCTAGTTTTTCACTGAATTTCTTCTGCCATGCATTGGCAGTTTATATGACAATATCTCCTTGTTTCATAGCAGGCGATAAATCTGTCCCACCTAAGCTTGAGTCATCTGTTTCTCTGCTGCCCCTCATTAACACGGGAAGTCACTCTGAGCCACCCACACTGAAACCTATTGAACCCTGTCCCGACAAACACCAACATCAAAGGGATGGCATTTCCCAACCACTCAATGGACACTCCCATCTGCAGATAGAGGACAGCGATGTCAGTGTAGTAGCTACATCAACTCTGGCTGAGCCATCAAGCCCAGTAAACCGACGGACTTCTGTGCTTTTCCGCAAATCAAAAAGCACAAGCCCTCATAAGCCCATGAATGATGGTGAAACTCCCAAGGGCAGTTCTCGGCTAGGTACAAAAACATTCCTGTCAGTCGTCATACCACGTCTGGAGACGCTGCTCCACACCAGAAAAAGGCCACGGAGTGCCAGTGGGGACAGTAGCAAGGACGAATCGCCCATCAAACGGCTGGACACAGGTAGAATCTGCAGGAAATGTGTCAAAAAGGGCAAGACCGTTGTGATTGATATAAATGCAAATGAATATTTCTCCCTCTTCTTTGTTGTCTGTCAGGGTTGTCAAACGGTTTTGGCCTGAATCCGGAGAAGGAATTGTCTTCTAACAGGCAGTTGGAGCCTCGTCGTAGGTGCGCATCTGAATCCAGCATGTCTTCCAGCAGCAGGTGGGTAGTTTGCTAAGTACTTTTGAGAGGGTGATGTACTGGTGTGACATATTCCATCTAAAACTATTTTCAATAACATTGTGCTTATCTCATGTAGTCTCTCAAACAACTGCTTTTGTACATTGCAGGAACATTCAAAATGAACTAGTGAAGACAAAATAAATGGTGTCCAATTAAAGAACTATAATATACAGTTTCTATTATACATTCCAAGGAAAAAAATGTCAATGGCAGTTGTTTGACTGGTTTATAAACAAATTGAAATATACAACCGGCAGACTGCCATTTTGGCTCATTGGTGCTTCATTCTGGGAATGTTTGTCATGTGACAATTCACATTCTTTCACATTTTCTTTCAACTTTCTCATTCAGTACATGTTTTTAAGATCCATCTAAAAACAATCTCTCAATACACTACAATAATATAAAGAGTTTTTTTTTTTTTTTTCAGTTATTAGTCTTTGATTCAGAATATTCACAAAAATCAAACCTTCAATTGAAGTAAAATTAGACAAAAAATAAATGTGGAGAACATTAAATATATATATTTTTTTTTTTCTGGAAAATATTAGTGGATTTTATGTTTATTTATTTTCCAAATGCCTGACACATAGGCCCAGTTTCACAGACAGGGTTTAGATTGTTAAAGGGTTAGTTCACCCCAAAAAGGAAATTCTGTCATTAATTACGATCCTTCATGTTGTTCCAAACCGGTCAGTTCATCTTCGGAACACAAATAAAGATCTTTTTGATGAAATCTGAGAGCTGTTTGTCCCTCCATAGACGGCTACACATCTACCACTTTGACGCTTCAAAAAGTTAATAAAGAGATCTTAAAACTAATCCATGTGAATTAAGTGGAATAGTCCAAATTTTCTGAAGAGACTCAAATATGATTAACGGATTTAATTTAGGCTTTTATTCACACATAAACATTGATCAGCAAACAAACAGAAGCTTAACCGAACCTGCTTTGTGTGCAAGAACAATCCTCTTGCGGAAGCTCAAACGTGCTGTGTAACACACGAGAATAAACCTCAATGGTTCTCGCATAGCACTCGCCAAGCAAACATGCCTGAGCTTCCGTTTACCACAACTGATGTGTGCATTGATGAATGTTTATATGTGAATAAAAGCCTAAATTAAATCTGTTCATCATATAAAGCATTTGTGTCTCTTCAGAAAATTTGGACTAAACCTCTCGATTCATATGGATTAGTTTTATGATCTCTTTATAAACTTTTTGATGCATCAAAGTGGTAGTTGAGGGACAGAAAGCTCTCAGATTTCATCAATAAGCTCTTAATTTGTGTTCCAAAGATGAACGAAAGTTTTACAGGTTTGGAGCGACATGAAGGACTTCAAACGAAATCCAAGAACGGACTGATGTGACGTCATTTCGAACAAAATCAGGCTAAAATGAAGTTCGTTTTGTTCTTTTTGGAAGTTCGAAACGGCTTGCCAAAGCGAACTTTCAGGAAAAGTTTGCTCCAGCTGCAAAACACCTTCGTACTACCATTGGTCAGTGACGATAACGTAATAGGAGGTGTGCACGGAGGCTCCGCCTTCACTCGCGCTTTGACTCATTTCGTGTGTTTGAGTTCGTCGAGGTAAAAGCTCCGCGGGTGAAAACATGAACACACTGGATAGCCGTGTTATTGTACAAAATGAAGTTGTGCTTGTAAAAAAATGAGGCACTGTTTTTCATGTTTGATAATGTAAAGTTGTATTTACATATTCATCTAACCGTCGCTCTCAGCAGTGTGGGCGGCGTCAGATTATCGTACAGTTTATCGCTGGTCACGCATTTCGAACTTCGTTTTAACCCTAAACGAAGAACGAAAAAGAACTTCGTTTGAAGTATACCGGGGCCTTGAGGGTGAGTAATGATGACCATTTTTGGGTGAACTAACCCTTTAAGCCAGGTTTAGGGCTTTATTATTAATTATGACATTTAAGTAGCTTTTATAAACATGCCTTAAAAAAACATTACTGGTGTGCATCTTTCAGACAAAACAATGGCGCTAACATATTTTCAGTGCAAGTTGCTTTCAGTTAAAACAGCTCAAACATGCATTTTAGTCTGGGACTAGCCTTAAGCCTTGTCTGTGAAGCCGGGGGATGGTATCATAATCTCGGGTAGATATCAATACCTGTCGGGAAGCTTAACTGTGGTGTGGTTGGAACTTCCAGGATAATGGTCGAAAGCACACTACAAAATCAGCAACAACAAAAAGGTTCATTGACCACAAAATGAAGGTATTAGCTTGGACATAGCAGTCCCCTGGCCCAAACCCCATAGAAAACTTGTGGGATGAGATGAAGAAGAGACTCCACAAGCATAAACCTCTGAAAGATCCAGAAAAAAATCTGTGGAAGAATGGGCTCAAATCTCTTGCCATGTGTTCATCAACTTGTAATGTGTTATAAGAGAATTTAGAGCAGTTTTCTTGGCAATTAGAGGTTGCACCAAAATAAATGTACTTTTAATTGAAGGTTCATTATATATTTATTTATTGTTTTGGTGAATATTTTAATTGAAAGACCATGATCATAAATCCAAGATGTTTTCCCCATTGCACTGTATTGAAAAGGTGTTGTCTGACAAAATAAACTTTTTTTTACTTAAGTAAAGAGTTTATTTTAACATTTTCATTTTTATATTGAGCAGTGCAATGTGGTCCAATTGGTTAGAGTTGGGACAGCAACTGTATAACATAGTGACATTCGGGACAGCAACTGTATAACATAGTGACATTCAGTACAGTTCAGCACCAATGTTCTGTTTGGAACATATTTATATTTGCTCATTTCATCCAAAGCATTTTTATCAGTTCATAAAACATGGGAATCAAACCCATGACCTTGGCATTGTTAGCACCATGCTCAAGTGTATGAGCTACAGGAACACATATTGCACCCAAAAGCAAAAAAGAGTTCTTGGCTGATTTATCTGTCAATTGCTTAAGTAGTCAAAATGCACATCACTGTATCCCTGCACTATTCTTATTTTCACGTGGAGGCTTTTTGTCAATTTTTGATCTCATTTCCCACCCCGCACCATCATGTTTTCTCATCTGTCTTTAGCAGTATCACACTTAATCTTCCGAAGTGTGGGAAGGGAAAGCCAGCCCTCATCCGGAGGAACACAGTGGAGGACAAGAGTGAGATTATTGCTTGCATCGAGAGTAGAAACTTTGCCAAAGCTGCTAGAATAGCTGCTGGTAGGTATCCATCCATCTCTATTGTTTTTACTGATGTGTTTGCCATGGTTGATTGAACACTGTCTGTTTTTAACACCTGTGCAAATTGTCCATTGCGATCAATGAAAAGTGTAATCACAGCTGTGCTGAAATTCACAATTATGAGTGTGATATTGTTTTTATACAATTCTATAAACAAGTTAGTATTGTATTAGCAAGTTGGCTATTTTATTGATCATTGCCAACCAAAATAGAGTGGTGCAGGGATGACGTCAGAACCCAGAAGACTAATTCGCCAGTGGTTCCTTTGAGATTTTCGTATGGGATTTTATGTTTTTTTTATTTATTTTTTTATAAATATAGTTTTGTTCTACAATGTACACTGCACACACTCACACCCCAAACAGTCTTATCTAGTTATTTATTAGAAACATACATCTTCAAAAATAAACATAACAGCTTCAAAATTCACGTTTTCATTATGGGTGTGTGTGATTTTACGTTGTGGAAAAAAACATCAAAGTGTCGTCAGGTTATGTTTACCACAGGCTTTATTTTACTCATTAATGAAAAACCTCATAGAAAAATCTTGAGGGAACCAGCAGCAAATTAATCATCCCTGCACCACAGATTGAAATCTTGATTCAAACACCTATGTACTCTTATATTGCATGCTGCAACTGACCCATAAAAAGCAGTTGTCATATCTGAAACCGCTTCACAAACAGTTTTAATTTATATACTACAAACAGAAGCA
>RJVU01060294.1:324259-414853 GCA_003731715.1 Anabarilius grahami
AAATCTTGACATTTCACTGTAAATACTAGATGATATCTAAAATATTGAGATTTTTTCTTTGTTCTGGCAATCACTAAGCCCTAATGGAAATGTAATAGCCTTAAAGGATTAGTTCAATTTCAAATTCAAATTTCCTGATAATTTATATATATATATAAGTTTTAACAATAAATGCTCATCTTGAACTTGCTTTCTTCTTCTCTATTAGAATTCCGACAGTGTAGACACTGCTAAGTGTATTACTGCCCTCCACAGGTCAAAGTTTGAACTAATTGTTATTTACTTGCACTGGCATATTGTATATGACAATTTAGTTCAAACTTTGACCTGTTGAGGGCAGTAATACATTTAGCAGTGTCTACAATGCTGGAATTCAAATAGAGAAGAAGAAGAGTGCTAGTTCAAGATGAGCCTTCATGGTTAAAACGTATAATTATTATTATTGTTTTTAAGAAAATGAGCGATGGTTTCTATAGATAAGACCCTTATTTCTCGTCTGGGATCGCTGTAAACTGTAATTTTGACCTTCAACCGTTTGGGCTCCATTGAAGTCCACTATATGGAGAATAATCCTCGAATGTTTTCATCAAAAACCTTAATTTCTTTTCGACTAAAGAAAGAAAGACATGAACATCTTGGATGACATGGGGGTGAGTAAATTATAAGGAAAATTTTATTTGAAAGTGGGCTAATCCTTTAACTGTGAAGTAATTGACAGTATCATGGTTGAATGTTTGCGCCATCATAACTTGGTTGTTGATATTCCTCTTTTCATAGAAGTTGGCAACAGCAGTATTTGGATGCCCACTAGTGCTGCAACAGTTATACTGGAGCCTCTCAAACTAGTTTGGGCTAAATGTAGTGGATACCCCTCCTACCCTGCCCTGGTGAGTCTGAGTGTGCATGTGTAGAAACTGACTATTTCTTTCTCTCTCTTCCTTTCTTCCTCCCTTATTCTCATCCATGTAAAGGAGACAGTGGAGGTCTTGGGAGTAGTGTCTGTTGTGCAGATGTGTCCAATCCTTCTCCTTGAGCACCACCTTCCTGCAAAGTTAACATAAAATGTAAACTGTTGAGCTTATGCTCTTTTGGCCACTCCACTTGGTGCTTGTGCCTTCAGTCTTGCAGTCTTGTCTTTCACTCTCTCTCACAATTTCTTCTTATCAATCCTGCAAGCTTCCCTATTTTCTATGTACTGATACTCATGAAACCCATCTACAGAAAATTGCTTTTAAAAACCCAAGAACATAAATTGTAATGTTCCCCTGTTTCACAGACGAAGTTTAAGTCTAGTTCCAGACTAAAATGCATGTTTGAGCTGTCTTAACTGAAAGCAACTCGCACTGACATATCTTAAAGGGTTAGTTCACCCTAAAATGAAATTTCTTTCATTAAAAGGATAGTTGGAAGAATGTCAGTAACCAAACAGATCTCGCTCCCCATTTACTACCATAGTAGGAAAAATAAATCTGGTAGTCATTGGGGGCGAGATCTGTTTGGTTACTGACATTCTTTCAAATATCTTCTTTTGTGTTTAGCAGAACAAAAAATTCATACAGGTTTGGAACTACTTGAGGTATTGAGATATTTTTGATGAAATCCAAGGGTTTCTGGACACAGCACATAGGCAGCAATTTCATTGCACCTTCTGTGGTCCAGAGAAGTAGTAAAGACATCGTTAAAATAGTCAACGTTACTACAGTGGTTCAACCTTAATGTTATAAAGCGACGAGAATACTTTTTGTGTGCAAAAACAAAACTAAAATAACAACTTTATTCAACAATTTGAACTGTTGTCATGCGCAGTTGATATAGTGAACGCAGTTTAGAGCTTCCGTGTTCTATGTCCGAACGCCGATTCATTATTGGCCAGCTCCTGCTTCGTATGCATTGTGCTGCTCACGTGTACAGTGTCGGTCAATAATGAGCTGGCGTTCAGTTCAACTGAGCCGGCGTTCGGACGTAAACACGGAAGCCTGCACTGCATTCACCACGTCATTAATTGCGTATGACAGTTCAAATTGTTAAAAAAAGTCGTTATTTTAGTTTTGTTTTTGCGCACAAAAAGTATTCTCGTCGCTTCATTACATTAAGGTTGAACCACTGTAGTCACGTTGACTATTTTAATGATGTTTTTACTACTTGTCTGGACCTTGAATGACAGTAATTTCGTTGCTTTCAATGGATGATTAAAAAAAACCTGTCAGATTTCATCAAAATATCTTAATTTGTGTTCCGAAGATGAATGAAGGTCTTACAGGTTTGGGACGACATGAGGGTGAGTCCTTAATGACAGAAATTTCATTTTTGGGTGAACTAAGCCTTTAAAATATGACAGTGCCATTGTTTTGTCTCAAGATGCACACCAGTAATGTTTTTTTTTTTCCAAGGCACGTTTATAAAAGCTACATAAATGTCCTAAAAAAAACTTAGGCCTAATCCTGGCTTAATCTAAGCCCTGTCTGTTAAACCAGGCCGTTATGTTTTATTCATTATTTATAATGCTTATATAATTGTCAAAGGTTTGACATTTATAGACACAAGTAAAACATGTGACATTGTTTCTCTTCTATCATGTATAGCAATAATTTAGAGTTAAACAGCCTTTGCACAAGAATAAACACTTCTTTTTATTAGAGCACTTGTAACTAAGTAATAAACGATCAGGGACCTAAATTTATTTTTAATCGCAGTATGCTTTCATAAGCTTTAGTACTGAATCTTTGTGTTGTTGAACTTGTTTGTTTGGATTTGTCCAGGAGAGTCTCTCCCGCGCATATAGTGAGAGAGAAAGTGGATTTGCATGTCTCAACTGCTCAACTTTATTGTCATCAATATAGCATCTATCATTAGTCACTGTTTACATAAAACAGGGGTCATTTCACACTTTTTATGCATGTCATTTGTTTTTGTTACTGGATTTTAAAGTATTGGTTTCTGCAAAAATTCGGGCAAGAATTTATCTCTTTTGCATTTTCAGATGAAATTTTTATGTGGCTGAAATTTTGGGTCATTCCTATTGCATCTCCCATGCTTTCTATAATATTTCTAAAATATAAACTGGATTCATTATTTTCCTTGGATTTTTTGGAGCACTTCTCCTAATTAGGCAGCTGTTGTGTAATCAGGATTTAGAAAAATATTATTAATAGTTCTGGATTACATGCTCATTTGGCTTCATTTTTTAGAATGTGATTATAAAGCCTTAGATACAATGCCAAAACATTTTAAAACACGACACTAAGTTATCAGTCATCGGACAGTGTATATCAGCACATTTTTGTCATCAGCACAATCCATCAGCATGTGCTGAACATATCCCGCCACACTATCAGTCAGTGGAGTATAATTTGAAAGGCGTGTAGGCTAAACTTGGCACAAGATAGAGCGGAAAGTAAAGCCAATTATACCCGGGTTTTTGGCTGTATTCTCAAAAAAAAATTCCCAATATCTTTCAAGAATTTGATGTTGCTAACCTTGCAAACCTTGGCACTTGTCACACAACAGTTTCTTGATGTAGGGAGTGAGGGCATACAGCCGATTGGTTAGATTAAATCTTTTTTAAATCTTACTAGATGCTTTTCAGTTTCATGTGCATTATGCATCAGATGGTTAGGGCATGGACTGAGTCCATCTGTGTGCAGATTGAAGCTGAGACTAAAATAAGAGTGGCAAATTAAAACTCATTAGATGAAGTTCATTTGAACTTTTTAAAGTTGAAAAATTTATAATAACCATCAGAAACTTTCGCACTCCGCACAAACAATTGGATATGTGTCTAATAATAGCGCAAACGTATTTAGATTAATGTTAAAGTGAGCCGCCATGGAAAGTGTCTAATGTTAAGCTACTACACTTTGGATTTCCTACCGGACATAATTACTACATGGACTAGCCGTGTTAACGATTTATCCATCACGGACTTCACCACTTCCTGTGGAGCTTTTTTCTATTGTGACCAACCAACTAATAAAAATTTTGCCGACCAAGCTTTTTCTCACCAACTAACACTCGGTCAACTATTAGGAAGCAGCCCTTGTCATACTGTTTCCAGGATTGTCATCATGTTTTTAAAGTTATTGTTTTGTTACAGATCATAGACCCTCATATGCCACGAGTGGGGTGCCAGCACAATGGCGTCTCTATCCCAATGCCCCCACTGGATGTGCTACGAATCGGAGAACAGATGCAGTACAAGTCCGAAGAGAAACTATACCTTGTTCTCTTCTTTGACAACAAACGTAGCTGGTGAGATTTTTAGAGGTTATTTATTAGTGTTTGCCAAGTTAAGCATCAGTATTACTATTGCTTATACTAGTATTTCTAACAGTTCTTCTAAGTATTGAACATCTGTAGTTAACTTGTCCTTGTTGTGCTACAGACAACAATATCTAAAATTGTGTGGCTGTACTACACCATAATTGTTTTTACTAATTAACAACTTTTAAATATAAAGAAATGAACAGCACTTATGATAAATATTATTAAAATGATCTACACTCACATGAGATGAACACTCTAGAGATGTCAATTTTCTAGAAAAAGCTGCTTTCTACATGGAGGGGGTTGCCCCCTAATGGACACTGCCATGTTGACATCACATGACCAGCTGTAATTTACTAATACTATTGTTTTGTCACTGCTCTAGGTATTTTACAAAGCACTGACATACTCACCCCTACTAACAAAAACACCATATGGGCTCAACAGAATTTTTTTTTACTACTGGCCCAGTTGGTTCAAATTTTTCAATTCACCTTTATTTATATAGTGTTTTTTTTTACAATGCAGATTGTTTCAAAGCAGCTTTACAGTGATAACAGGAAAATAATGCAACAAAGTTTGATTTGGCTGTATAGCAGCTCTAGAAGAAAATAGTGTCATTGTCTAGCTTAAGCAAGTTCAGTATTGATTTATTTCCGTTGTAAAAATCATTAGTTATTAATTTTAGATCAATTATCTATACAGCAGCTCAGTGAAAAACAGTGATGTCATCGTCCAGCTAAGTTCAGTTCTCATACAATAGTGTCAATGCAGGCAGATCAGTAAAATGGTTGAATATTAATTTTGTTATTTGCCCTGCCACGATTTTCACTGGCACTGCTGCGACATCAAAATGTTAAATTTCACAGTTCACTATTCCAGTTTTTATACCACAGCAAGAACTACAAGTAGTTAACTAATTATACCTAACTAATTATGAAGTTCCAACATTATTAAAGACAATTAAACAAGGAAACAATTAAATAAGAACAAATAAACAAGTTACTTTACTTTAAACAAACATTAAATTAACAACTTGATTATCAAATAAGATTGTGTGCTGTTTTCCTTCTCCAGGCAGTGGCTTCCTAAATCCAAGATGGTTCCTCTCGGTATTGACAAAACCATCGACAAGATTAAAGTGATGGAGGGACGCACCTCAGCCATCCGCAAGGCTGTTCAGACTGCCTTCAACCGCGCCATGAACCATCTGAGTCATGTCCAAGATGAACCTGTTAGTGACCTCAGTGACATTGACTAAGACTGGCAAATGCGGGCACATTTCAAAGCCTTAGTAACTGTCATTCTTGACTGGCACCTGTGTGACTTCTGTATTTTCTTTTACTCCAGATCTTCCACTCCAGTCTCATTTCCTCGGAAGTTAATTCTGTAAATAATGTAAATCGCTTAACACTAACTTATTCTTCAGATTTACAAAAATGGGTACTGTACATACATTTTTATAGTATTTATACATTTTAGTGAATTATACCCTGCATAATTACTCATTGATGCTGGAACAAATGGGCAAAATTAATAAACTGTGTGAAACTAAAGCAGAAAAATAGTGTAATCAGGGCTGGAACATAATGTGAGAGTGCTTGCTTTTTATGTTTAAATTATTGAAGTTTTTACACACAGGCTTTTATTTGGCATTAATGTTTTTGTAACATCTAAGAATGTTTTTACAATTTTAACCTATTTTGATGTATTTATATAACTATATAACTGTATTTGTCTGTTTTTCACATTAGAAAGTTTTGTTGTTATGAAACCACAAGTGCGTTATTCTAATATTCTAATGAAACCAAAAAAAAAAAAAAATGCTGCCCAGGCTTCTTTTGTTTGTTGAGTGAATGGTTTTGCTTCAACTGTATGATTTATTTTTATTTTTTTCTCTCTTAAAGTTTTGTATTGTGTGTGCAAGACTCCATAATGGCTGTAGGATGTTGTACTGGTGTTAATTTATTGGGGGGTAATTCTATTCACTGGGGAAAGGAAAACGTTTACTGGACTTTAGGAATTATTCTTTTTTTTTCTTCTTCTTTTTTTCTTTTTAATCATTCATTCTTTTTAAGGCAGCCCTAGTAGATATGACTGTTTACAGTGACTTCATTTATTTATGTTTATTCTGGGTTCCAGTGGGTAGATTTTGGAATACTTTTTTTATACAATATGTCAATTGTTTTATTTGAAAATAGAACTTAATGACATTGTCCTTTTTTATTTTTTTAATAAATTCATAAATAAGCCATCTTAAGTCTTGTTCATTTAAAAAGTTACTGCATATCTTAGCACATATTATTTGCATGGCACTTTAATATATTTCTGAGAATACCAGTGCCATGTCAAAAAAGCAAGTGGTATTTAAAGTGGTATTCACTAAATAAAAGATTGTTGGTATTATGGTACAATGATAGTAACATTATGGTGCTGATGCTCCATTGCATTTCACTGCTACTGGAGAATACTAAAAATTGCAATGGTAGTATCATGTATTTTATGGACATGTATCATGGTAGTACCATTGTATTCTTGGAAGTATCTTCTAAATACCATAAAAAACATGAATTTCAGTACAGTAGTAGGCTACATTTCAAATTACCACAGTATTGCCATCACTGTATCATGGCACTGCCACGGTCATTTTTTGTCCTTACAAAAAATGAAACTGTAGTGCTTGTAACTGATTTACACTGCTAATACCATGGCAGTAAATATTTACACAAAAAAAAACCTTGTACTTCAAAGTACCATTGTGTTACTGTCTGGTACCATGGCACTGCTAATTTGTTAGGCTATAATTACTAATACTAAAAAAAAACATTTAATGTCTGTCAACGCTATCATATCTTACCAATGTTCCAAAGCCTATTCTGTCACTAGAGGACACTGTAACACTATGAAAGAAAAATAGTGAAAATGTAGACTTGCTTTCTTTTTCTGAGGCAAACAATGTCATTAGGACACTCCTTCACACAGAGTGAAATTAGGCAGCTCCTGAATAATGAGATTTTCTGAGGGAATTTGTGCATCACTTTATCTTTATATCTACCTGATTCCATTTTCTGATTTTTAAAACCTTCAGAGCTTTTGCATATGTAGTTTCCCCTAAAACATCAGATAAACACTGCTCAGGGGAAACGATGGTGAATTCAAACTCCTTTATTGATTTTGTGTTTAAATTGACCTTGTTGAAAGTGTTTAGAAAGCCGTTGATTATTTTGATAGACTGACGGTGGTGTATTGTATCTTCAATGCAAATAAGTTGCTGTCTCTGTTTGGTGTCTAATTGCTTCGGGAGGTAAACAGCACGCTCGAGTGGACGGAGAGTGAGGTGAAGCATGAATATCAATCTCTCACATCAGTGTCATCAAATGACTTTTACAGAGTTGAAGTGCCCTAATTAGCTGCTGGCCCCCAGTGGCCCCCCTCTAATGGCACAGGTCTCTGAGATGTACTAATGGATATCAGTAGGTGCGCTTAGGTCTGAATAATGCATTATTCTGCACATGCAAGCTTGTCGCTTAGTTCAGCATGTGAGATTATGTTCTATGTAGGTCTGTGTCAAAAGCATAACAGTGATGGTTTTACTGATGGAGGGGATGTTATTACAGTTTCTTTCTGGCTATGTCTGGAATGGCAAACTATAACTCTTACTGCAGAGTGTAGTATATAGGCTGCATTTACAGATCTACTAAACTCCTTTGGGGTCAAACAAAATGTCACTAGACCCACTCACCGTCTTAATCATACACGATTTAATTATATCACATGGAACCAAGCCTACTGATTTAGAAATTCTACCGCAAAGTGATGATGTCACTGATCACTACCTTGTAACATGCATACTGCATACTGCTGATATTTGCCATATTGCGCCGCGTTATCGATTAGGTAGAACAATTCTCCTGACAACTATAGATAAATTCACAAATAACCTGCCTGATCTGTCTCAGCTGCTCAGTTTACCCAAACACACAAATATACTTGAGGATATGACTAGCAGTATGTGCACCATTTTCTTTAGTACATTAGATACTGTTGCACCCATCAGATTAAAAATGGCCAAGCAGCCATATCACCCTGTAGCCCAAGACTGGTTGCCCACTGAAGCTAAGCAGGGCTGAGCCTGGTTAGTACCTGGATGGGAGACCTCCTGGGAAAACTAGGTTGCTGCTAAGAGGTGTTAGTGAGGCCAGCAGGGGGTGCTCACCCTGTGGTCTGTGTGGGTCCTAACACCCCAGGATAGAGATGGTGTCAAAAAGCATGGTCCTTCGGATGAGACATTAAACCAAGGTCCTGACTCTCTGTGGTCGTTAAAAATCCCAGGATGTCCTTCGAAAGTGTAGGGGTGTAACCCCGACATCCTGGTGTGTGGTGGCCGTTCTGGCACAATATGGCTGCCGTCACATCATCCAGGTGGATGCTGCACATTGGTGGTGGTTGAGGAGATTCCCCCTTCTATATGTAAAGTGCTTTGAGTACCCAGAAAAGCACTATATAAATGTAAGGAATTATTATTATTATTATTATAAAAAAGGTTAGAGAGAAAAATACTACACCATGGTACAACAGTATTACTCATGCTATCAAGAGAGAAACTCGTAATCTAGAGCGCAAATGGAAACAAACTAATTTAGAGGTCTTCAGAATCACGTGGAAAGACAGCTCTTCCCGTTATAAAAAGCAGCCATGGCCGAGCATCTCCGCAAACTAATAGAAAATAACCCAAACAATCCAAGGTTCTTGTTTAGTACAGTAGCTAGATTAATAGACATCACCAGAACAAAATATCCCATTACAGTTTAGTAGTAATGATTTTATGAATTTCTTTACTGAGAAAATCGAAAGCATCAGAAATACAATTGTAAATGGACAACCTTTGACAGCATTTTATGATTCAGCCTCAAATATTGCACCTCAAGAACAATTGCAGTGCTTTAAATTATAATAAAATTATCATTGCATCAAAACCAACAACATGTTTATTAAATCCAATACCCACTCAACTACTGAAAGAGTTGCTACCTGTAGCAGAAGAGCCTCTTCTCAATATTATTAACTCGTCTTTAGCATGTCTCATGACCGTTCAAGCTAGCAGTTATTAAGCCTCTCATTAAGAAACCACAATTAGATCCAAATGTATTAGCAAATTACAGACCCATTTCAAATCTTCCATTTATGTCTAAATTAAAATTAAAATCAGATCGCAATGCACTGCATCATAGTTGAACAATCCCTGGAGTGGAATTCCTCCTTGTATATCAACTTTGTCGACTATGAGAAGGCGTTTGACAGCTTGGATTGAGAGACCCTTTGGAGGATCCTTCGACACTACAGCATAGTTGGTTAACCTGATTAGAAAATCTTGGATTTCAAGGAGAGCAACTCACCAACAGCTTCCAGGTGAAAACAGAAGTTAGACAAGGATGCCTGTTTCTTTTTGCCATTGACTGGATCATGAAGGAATTCACTACAGTGAAGGAACAGAATTCAGTGGACCTTGTGAATCCAGCTCGAGGACCTGGACTTTGCTGACGACCTTGTACTTCTCTCCCACAATAAATAGCAGAAGCAAGAGAAGGCTGATGTAGTGACAACTATTTAATCTCAGACTGGCCTCAGTGTTAACAGAGATAAGACCCCTCTCACCCAGGCCACACTTCAGGCAGACATTACAGATCTCTGTGAACATCTAGGCATAAAAAGAGTTTCTTTCTCTAGGCTATCTCGACCTTAAATAGCTAGCACACAATTACCTGTTTTTATAATTCATAATTCAGTACTCTTATGGCGTTTTTGACACCTGAGTGTTAGGTAATAAACACATACATGTAAATACATATTTTTATTTATACAACAGTTGTATATAAAACATGATGCACACATCTGTATATAAGTGTTTTGACCTTGATGTATATTACTCAACATGTTCTCCAACCAATTCACCTATATATGTCGTTTGTCACTTCCCTGAAATACGACCCACAAGAGCGTATTTCACTTTCATTTGAATGCATTGTTCCCTTTTATCTGCGTCATATTTCGGGTTTCGCGTGGCTCAATTGGCAGAGCATTGCAATATATAACTATATGCAATCATGTGATCGTGCGATTGTGGGTTCGATCCCAGGGAACGCATGTGCTCAAAGTGTATATGCACTATAAATCACTAAGGGTAGGTTTAGGGATGGGGTAGGTGTAGTCGTTAATAAAAAAAAATGAGTTTTGCTAAATGGAAATAGGACAAATGGTGTAAAAAGTCCACACATTGCATTTAAATGAACATGCATTCTGATTGGTAACGACAGTCATCCGTCTTTTCATTATGACAGACGTAACACGACACTGTCATTATTTTTACGCCGGCTAGAGGGCACATGACTTTAAAACGTAAATATAGGTCATAATTAAGTGCTTGAAAAACGACCTATAGGGTCGTTTTTTTTGGAGGACAGTCTGATATTACTTTATCGTTTACAAAAAACGTATTTCTGATTTAAATATTATTTCTATTCTATTGTATATTTATATACATATGTATGCACCAATGTATGTATGTATGTACTGTATATACCCAGAGCTTCTGAAAATCACAACAAATTCCTTGTGTGTTTGTGCACACGACAAATAAAGCTCAGTCTGATTCAGATTTTCTCGAATGTCAGCATGACTGCAAAATGTGACAACAGTTCCTCCACATTTCATTTAATTTCCTAACTGTATTGGAGAGAATGTAGCATGATGATCTACCAAACTGAAGTCATGTGGACTATTTTAACAATGTCTTTACTTCCTTTCTGGGCCTTGAAAGTGGTAATTATATTGCTGTCTACAGAGGGGTCAGAGAGCTCTCAGATTTCATTTAATTTGTGTTCCAAAGATGAACAAAGGTTTCATGGGTTTGGAATGACATGAGGGTGAGTAATTAATGACCGAATTTTCATTTTTGGGTGAACTAACCCTTTAAGGTAGCTACAAGTATTATGCTGTTAAATGTCAAAATAACTCCAATATCATACACTAGAGTTGTGTGGGGTGGGGTTCAATTAAACGCGTTATGCTGTGATGTCACAATCGTGTTGCGTTGTTGTCTATAGATCTGCCTGAAGTACCTGATATTGAGTAGACTTGCTCCCTCTGTCAAAATCAAGGGGTTGAGGGTCTGTCCAAATAAACTTCCCTCGCCATCGGGCAAAATGAAGTTGAACGCACTTCAAAATGGTGGTGGGGATTCCCCCGAGAGGAAGTGCTTAGGGAAGTTTGCGAGTGTATGTCTAAAAGTTGGAGACGGTCCTCCTCCAAAAAAACGACCCTATCAGTAGTTTTTTTCAAACACCTTATTACGACCTATATTTACGTTTTAAAGTCATGCACCCTCTAGCTGGCGTAAAAATAATGACAGTGTCATGTTATGTCTGTCGTCATGAAATGACGTATGACCATCGTTACCAATCAAAATGCGTGTTCATTTAAATGCAATGTGTGGACTTTTTACACAGTCCCTTAACCACCATTTGTCCTATTTCCATTTAGCAAAACAATTTTTTTTATTAACGACTACACCTACCCCAACCCTAAACCTACCCTTAGTGACTATATGGGCGTATTGGTAGGAGGACATGTTGAAAAGTTTAGTTAATTGCAGCCATACTATGCTTTGGGACACACTTATTCTAATCTCACATAATCACACATAGGATGGATAGTATGCACATTGGGATGCAGGCTTGCATCTTTTATGAATGAATGAAGGTTTAGTTTCACGTTTCTCAACATTTAATATTTCTCTATTCAAAATGTTATATTTAGAACATTAATCTCATAACATTATAATTGTTATTGCAGTGTAAATGGATTTCGATAAATGGTAAGATGGATTTTGTTAATACTGATTTCATGTAATTGTTATAACAGCCCTATTGTCATGTAACTGCTCTGAGACATGAAGGTTGAGCATCCAAACGCAGTATTAATTAGAAGGGTAATTCACAGTCGTAATCCACAAAACAGGCAAAGGTCAAAACACAGGCAAACATTCCAAACAATAACAGAGTCCAGGGCAGAGGCAGAGGCAGAGGCAGAACAGAGAAATCCTGAGGAACAGGCAGAGAATCCGAAAAAACCAAGAGACATGAAAAAGGGAGAATGCTCAGAAATGCAGTACAGACACATACAAGACTTAGCAAAGAGTGACTGAAAAACCAGGCTTTATTTAACCTCAGAGGTAATGAGGTTAATGAGACACCCCTGTAAACAATCATGGATGATTAGACCTGGGGCTCATTTCAATAAGGAGGTTCGACCAACTCTAAGTTAAAACTTGAACTCTGAGTTGACTTACCCTGAAATGGGAAACTCTGAGTTTTCGGTTTCAGAACAGCTGAATTGAGTTAGTTCAATCGACTCTGAGTAGTTAAGTGCGCTTGCGTGCACCACAACTATGAAAAGCCATCATCAATGGAGCTCCGATATTATGATTCACCATGGCAACAACACGTGACAAAAGGACGTCCGCATACTTCTGAGTCAATGCAAGTTTAATTCTTATCACTATTATAGTATCAAAGGTGAAAACTGGTAGAATGGTAAGCTATTGAACTAATATTTATTTTCATGGTATCCCACATGCAAAAGAAGAAGAAGAAAAAAATAATGCAGGAAGCAATAATAAGATTGTAAATGATTTTATCGTTATTAAACACTCGTTAGGCAATTTACTTCCACTTTTAGAAAATTTTCTTCATTTTTATTGAAAATAAATGCCTTTCTGATGTGATATGTGATGGGAAAAGGGAGAATAGCAAGCTCGGCAAAAGGCGGATTCGAACTCAGTCAATCACATCACAAGTTAATTCTCCTCACCCAACACACTATCGCCTACACCACTGCATCCGCAAGAACGTGTGTCAATTTTAACCTGGTGTGACATTGGTGGGCGGAGCTACTGTAAATTTGCACTTAGTAATACCCAGGTGAAAAAAAAGTATACTTGAGTGCATTAAAATAATACTTAAATACAAGCAAGTACATTTGTAGTACATTCTTTATTTTGGTGCTAAATAAAAGTGTCAAAGTTATACACTATAAATACACTAATTCAATGAATATTTGTATATGTATATGTCAGTAGTACTTCACTGCACTTGAAAAAATATACTAAATACCACTACTACTTAAATTGATTTTTAGTGCAATGAAATAAAGTATACTACCACAAAGATATACAGAGGAGTTTTGTTAGTGTATTTGTTAAAAGTGTGCTTTCAATGCTTTAAAATTAGTTCAATCTTAGTAGACTTTTATATAGTAATCCTAAGTTTAAATGACATTGATTTTCTTACAAATATATTACTAATGTACTAGCTATAAGTACATTTTTCCCCCAGGTGAAATGTGACACGCGTGCAAGACCGGAGTTCTCACGTGAGACTGGGATTATTATTAAAAATGGTAGCCCGCGAGAAGCTTGCAATACGAATTGCCTGTGCGCTGATTTGCAGCGAAAACAAGAAAAAGAAAAGANGTTATACACTATAAATACACTAATTCAATGAATATTTGTATATGTATATGTCAGTAGTACTTCACTGCACTTGAAAAATGGTTGGGGAGATATTGTGATAGTAATATTGATATTGCTGATATTGTGGTCTATAACTCCTCCCCGAACTCCCAGCTGCTCTGTATCTTGCTCTCTCATTGGATGTCGGTCATCGCCGATGTAGTTTTCAGTCAGAACACTTTTCACACAGCAGGATTTTGAATCTCTTTGAATCGCGTCTTTGCTCATTCACACTGCGTGATTGTCACTCGCGTGAACGAGCACCGCTTTGCCTGTGATTTCGGGCATTTGTCGGTGATTTCTCAAAACCTGTTGGCGAGCCAAAATCGGGGCTAAAATCGTGCAGTCTGAACTCGGCTTTACCCTGCTTTCTCGGGTTTAACATACCTCCCATTCTGGAACAGAAAACCCAGAGTTCCCCTCATTCCAGGGTTAACATACTCAGAGTTTTCACTTAACCTCCTTTCTGAAACGGGCCCCTGGCAATGAACTGTGGGAAATTAAGTCTGTGCAAGAATAACAATAGTCCCGAGTGGAGTGCCCTCTGGTGGCAATCACGGGCACTCTAACTGGTGACTGTGACACTAATAGTCTATAGTGTTAAATAATATGTAACTTTATTTCATAAATAATTATAAGAGGGGTGCCCTTTTTTTTTTACTTGAGCACCTGAAGTTATGAATATAACTTACAAACAGTGGCACTGATATGTAAGTGCCATTGTTTTGTCTCCAGATGCACACCAATAATGTTTTTTTTTTTCAAACACAGGTTTATAAAAGCTACTTGAATGTCCTAATTGAACTAAGGCCTAATTTTGGCTAATCTAAGCCCTGTCTGTGAATCAAGGTCCCAGGTTCCTAACTGATGACGAAGACTTGACAGAGTATTCTATGTTATTGTGTGTGGAGGTTTTTGGTCCAATTATAAAACCTCTGTTTTTTATTACTAGTCATCCAATTTTTTATATCGACTATGCATTCCATTCGTTTTGTGATTTGGTATGTTTTGTTGGGCCGCGAACAAATATAGAGCTGAGTACCATCAGCGTAACAGTCAATAATAACATCATGTTTTCTAATGATATCTCCCAAACTGTAGTCTACTCAAATATTGTCTTTCCAGGTTGCTGATCAAGATGTAAACTTTTAGCCTAAAACCCAACTTTTAACAAAGTCATCACATATTCTCTCTGCTTCTTTTTGTTTCTTGTTTTGCCGCGATTCTGCTTGCATGCAGAGAATGAGCATCCTAAAGAGGAAGTTTTCTCTTGAAGAAAATTCAAATAATGGGAATGACACAAGTGTGTGTTGTTCATGCCAGTGGGGTTGTTCTATTCTCAGATGTGTTGCAAATGTATTTATTTATTTATTTATTTTAATAACTAGTGCAGTAGTAATCCAGTGTAGCAGAGAAATGCAGAATGAGAGTGTGGAGCAGGCTGCATGGCAACTGAGGCAGTACCTCCTTAAGAAGAAAGCACTGACCTACAAATTGATTAACACTACAAAACAAATATTACAAAAATGTGAAAAGGAAAGTTTATAAATATTCTTATACAACAGGGATGGCAAAAGATTTCGGGGGAATTGAGCTCCTAAAGTGTGACATAAATGTGAGTATGGTAACTTACAGGTGAAAAGTCACATGAAAGGAGGCAATACTTCTACTGTGCAATAAGTGGCTCATTACCCTGTCAAAAAACAAACAAACAAACAAACAAACAAAAAAGTTCAAAAGTTAAAAACTCGCCACTTACACTGGTGTATGTGTGTGTTTTTCTTAAAAGTTTAAAACGACATGAGGGTGAGGACTTAAAGATAGAATTTTCATTATTGGGTAAACTAACCCATTAAGGTGTCCTTGTTACAGTGTAATTATACATTTAAGTACTGAGTAATATTAATTAACAACATGTACTTACAATTTTAACACCCCAGTATGAAACAGCATTTGGCTGAACTCTGGTGCAAGAATGATCAATCACAAGCCAAAAAAAAAAAGAAAGAAAGAAAAAAAGGATTCTTTAGTCTGGACAAATACAGCTATACCTCATTAAATTCTCAAAGCCAGCTGATTTCTGGGTGAGTCAGGTTTGCTAAATTTTTAAAAAAGGCAAAAATTTGGCTGAATGCTGACAGGAATACAGACAAATAAAAAAGGTGTGTTCGATTTGCTGCGCTGCACAGACTGATCGGTGTCTGACTTGAAGCAATGCATTTGCAGGGCAGTATATATATATTATATACAGTGGGTACGGAAAGTATTCAGACCCCCTTAAAATTTTCACTCTTTGTTATATTGCAGCCATTTGCTAAAATCATTTAAGTTCATTTTTTTCCCTCATTAATGTGGGAATGAGGGAAACAGCACCCCATAAAAACTGAAATATCACATGGTCCTAAGTATTCAGACCCTTTGCTGTGACACTCATATATTTAACTCAGGTACTGTCCATTTCTTCTGATCATCTTTGAGATGGTTCTACACCTTCATTTGAGTCCAGCTGTGTTTGATTATACTGATTGGACTTGATTAGGAAAGCCTCACACCTGTCTATATAAGACCTTACAGCTCACAGTGCATGTCAGAGCAAATGAGAATCATGAGGTCAAAGGAACTGCCTGAAGAGCTCAGAGACAGAATTGTGACAAGGCACAGATCTGGCCAAGGTTACAAAAAAAATTCTGCTGCACTTAAGAGCACAGTGGCCTCCATAATCCTTAAATGGAAGACGTTTGGGACGACCAGAACCCTCCTAGAGCTGGCCGTCCGGCCAAACTGAGCTATCGGGGGAGAAGAGCCTTGGTGAGAGAGATAAAGAAGAACCCAAAGATCACTGTGGCTGAGCTCCAGAGATGCAGTCGGGAGATGGGAGAAAGTTGTAGAAAGTCAACCATCACTGCAGCCCTCCACCAGTCGGGGCTTTATGGCAGAGTGGCCCGACGGAAGCCTCTCATGAAACTATTCCAGTAAAGACACATGAAAGCCCGGATGGAGTTTGCTAAGATGGTGAGAAATAAGATTCTCTGGTCTAATGAGACCAAGATAGAACTTTTTGGCCATAATTCTAAGCGGTATGTGTGGAGAAAACCAGGCACTGCTCATCACCTGTCCAATACAGTCCCAACAGTGAAGCATGGTGGTGGCAGCATCATGCTGTGGGGGTGTTTTTCAGCTGCAGGGACAGGACGACTGGTTGCAATCGAGGGAAAGATGAATGCGGCCAAGTACCGGGATATCCTGGATGAAAACCTTCTCCAGAGTGCTCAGGACCTCAGACTGGGCCGAAGGTTTTACCTTCCAACAAGACAATGACCCTAAGCACACAGCTAAAATAACGAAGGAGTGGCTTCACAACAACTCAGTGACTGTTCTTGAATAGCCCAGCCAGAGCCCTGACTTAAACCCAATTGAGCATTGAGAGACCTAAAAATGGCTATCCACCAACATTTACCATCCAACCTGACAGAACTGGAGAGGATCTGCAAGGAGGAATGGCAGAGGATCCCCAAATCCAGGCGTAAAAAACTTGTTGCATCTTTCCCAAAAAGACTCATGACTGTATTAGATCAAAAGGGTGCTTCTACTAAATACTGAGCAAAGGGTCTGAATACTTAGGACCATGTGATATTTCAATTTTTCTTTTTTAATAAATCTGCAAAAATGTCAACAATTCTGTGTTTTTCTGTCAATATGGGGTGCTGTGTGTGCATTAATGAGGAAAAAAAATGAAAAAATGATTTTAGCAAATGGCTGCAATATAACAAAGAGTCAAAAATTTAAGGGGGTCTGAATACTTTCCGTACCCACTGTTCATATATATATATATATATATTTTTTCCCAGTAAATTTTGTCCGACTTGAGACGTCGCCAACGCCAACAGATATTTCATGACTGGCCTGACTCACTGTTGACAACAATGACGTGTGTTTCATGTTTATTCTGGCAACTTCAGTTCCGTTAATGCAGACAACAGTGTGTTTTTAAACTTTTTTTTTTTTTGGACAAGGTAATGAGCCAGTTATTGCGCAGTGCAGGTATCGCCCCCTTTCACATCACTTTTCACCTGTATCTCACTATTTACCTGTAAGTTACCATGCTCATATTCATGTCACACTTTAGGAGCTCAGTTCCCCTGAAATATTTTGGCATCCCTGTTGAATAGCAAAACTTTATAAACTTTCCTTTTCACAATTTTGTAATATTTTTTAAAAATCTATTTCACTAACACATCTGAGAATAGAACAGACCTTTTGACATGAGAACAACACACACGTGTCCCAATCCCATTATTTGCAATTTCTCTAGGAGAAAGTTAATTTAATGAGAATTATCACCGGCTAATGGGAATTAGAATTAGTCAGACGAAGAAGATTATCTTGGCATAATTAGCACTATCTGTCAACCTCAATTAAAATGGGAATTAGGAGAAGGCTCAGTATTTCTACTTGCAGGCAGTTATTTGCTGGACAGAGGAAAGTCAAGCTTCTGTGTGACTGACAAATATCTCTCTATATTAATAATAATAATAATAATAATAATAATAATGATAAATTTGAAAGAAATGAAAAGTGAAGGTGGCTGCTGGGTAGTTGTGACACTGTCACACAGCTCACATGTTCTACCGCTCAATAGACATCAGGATGGTTTTATATATGTTTGAATTTTAATTGGTTTACATGTTGTCTTAGCCAGTTTATTCCTCTAACCTATTTTAATGTGTTACTTCGGCTACAGCTGGATGCAACCAATCGGCGAGAGTAGCCGCGTGCAGGTGGGGAGGAGCAGAAAACGGAGACGTGAAGTCGGACAATTTCTGCTTCCCGTAGTGATGCTCACGTGGTGTTTTCATACTTTATCACAGTTGAAGTAAAATAAATGCAATTTTTAATCCATGTAAGTCAACCTATTGGGATGATCGTTACATAGTGAAGACCCCATCTTTGCGAGGATGATATCTCAGTATGAACCAAGGCAAACATCTCTACTGTAAGGTTGACTGAAACTATTCCAGTAAAGGAATTTTGTTATATTTACAATCCCAATACTATTGATGGTGCCAGGCCCCCATCAGAAACTGATCTCTTGTGGTGTGCAGTTTCATAGAATTATACACCAACAAACAATTAAGTGTCTCTACCTATACTGCAACTTTTTTGGATTGTGGGGGAAACCGGAGCACCTGGAAAGCCATGCAGACAACAGGAACCAGGAACCTTCTTGCTGTGAGGCAATACTACTTACTGAGCCACCCTAATTTATTTTTATTCAACATATTCATTGGTGAAATGTTAAAGAATAGTGAGCCTTTTTTGCCCTGTTTTTGTTGGAAATTGATTTTGTCTGCATGGTTGGCTCAAAGCAGATGAGTTTTACTTGAAATGTGGATTAACTAAGACCTGAACTTGAAGTGTGAAAGGACAAACCAGTCAATATGCAATGATTACTGATAATGGCATGCAAGCCACTGGATAATCTTTATAAGCTTGTTTTTATCTAAAGACTGAAAGAGGGAAGACAGACTGCAAAGAACCAAAAGCAAATTAAATCCTTAGAATGCTGAATAAATGTTTACTATATGGATGCCAAATGCTGGGCAGCAGTAGCAAAGAAGAATTTTATGCTTTCTCAATGTGAGTGATTCTTGCCCCTGCAAAAGGTGCTGCAAGGGTGGCGTGGGTGGTTGCTTACTGACCTAAGTCAAAAGAACCCACACCCAAATCTCTATGAAGTTTTGATTGTTTGATATGGCTTGGGTTTTTTGTCTATTAAGTGAAATCTAATTTCTCATAGCAGTGATGACAATTACAGAGGTAGCACACCTCAAAAAGCAATATACATACACACACAAATTTAATGTCAAAGATTACATTTGCACACTCTTACTAATCGTGAACGTTGTTATTGCAGTCATGATTAAAATTCAGAACTTTTATCCATTCTAATCAAATGCTCTTTGACAGGAATAAAAAGGAAAGGATAGTTCATCCCTAGATTGCTCATCAGTCTTGCACATGAGACTTCTACTCAATTTTAAGACTGAAGAAAATTATTCAAAACCAAAGCCTGAGAGATTCTCCTTGGGATATGCAGTAATAATAGCTAATTTATGCACCCTCATGGATGCAATTATTTCTTTCTGCTGAATTTGTGACTGTGGCACAAAACCAGTCACAAACTGAAACGACACATAAATATCCTGTTTATCAGCAGATGAATTATCACCAGTTTATTGAGATTAGTGACCTCGGCTGACACCTGTATGGATCCTGGTTCTTTCTCTTTCCATAATCCCCTTGCCTGAGGATTGTTGAAGATTTTAGTCTTTGCGGATTTTATCGTCTTTTAGATCCCCTGGTAAAGCTTAAGGCGCCATCTTACCTGTCACTTGTGGCTTACACTGTTCAATGAATATAGAAAGTCCTGATTTAGAGGATTGAGGCATGATTGATCAATAGTGCCTGAAAATGATTGTGGTGGAATTTGGAAAGCTACAGAACGGAGAGCTGAGGTGATTGGAATTGTTTAGGTTTGTAGACTAATGGAAGTTATTGGGGTCAATGACTGAAAATAACCTAAGCTTAAAATCAACATGAAATGAAAGCGAGCCTATTTTCTTTTTGTTATACAGACTCCCAGTGAACATTATTCTAAAGAAAAAATGTCTTCATAATCTTTCATCAAAATCTAATAACTTGCTCCACCTCTAAAATGACTTTCTTTTTCAATTGACACAACCCTGACAACATGAGTTAATAGATCATGTTAATCAGCAGAAGTGAACATTCCTACTATTCTCCCCTACTTGCTTTGACCATTCATAAACCAGTCATTTAGAACTCAGAGGTCCGACCTTCAACTCTTTGACCAACTATCTTGCCAGCATGCTCATAATTTAGCCTTCTGTCAAACATGACATATTTGAGCTTTTCAGCTTTCTAATGTTACTAGGTTCCCCGAGTCTACCTTTCTGCACTGTAATTTAACATTTATTAACTAATAATCAACTATTACTGCTTATTGACCTTCTTCAGAATTCTGATTGGTAACGCTTTATTTTGATAATCCAATTTAGACACTCTAACTATAAGTAACTTTGCAACTACATGTCAAGACTGTCTGCTTAATATCTGCTAACACTTTATTTTGATGCTCCCCAACAGATATTTTGACATACTGACTTTTTCTACTACCCTAACCTTAACCTAACAGTCTACTAATGCTCTAAGGCAGAGGTTTCCAAACTTCCAAAAATCAAACTCGACTGAGGTCTGTGGGCCAAAAGTAAAACCTGCATTATATCAAACTTTTATATTAAATTTAAAATGGTTAAAATTGGTTCCCCCGATTTATGATTTCATAATTTTAAAACATTACGCAATCTGCTGAACTAATCCAGTTTTATTTTCAAAGTTTGTTGTACCCTGTCAGAGTTTATTTTGTTGCTGATTGCACATTATCTGTTACATAACACAATAAACAAAAGGCAAGTTGCAGCAGAGTAGAGCTGATGATTCTGGATAAACTGAGGAACATGTTTTTTTTTCACCCCCAAATAGAGATCACTATTCTCCCACGATTCCAAACAAAATAACATGTAATTTACTAAAGGTTCTGACAAATTGTTAATTGCTGCAGTGTATTAAAAATGTTTAATTAATTTGAATGAATTATTTAAAAAAAAATATGAATATTTGTAACACAGAAATAACGATACTGTTGTCACAATTATATTCAGTTTAGTTTGGTTTTCTGTCCTTGTGTTCATTTCCTGTTCATTTTCTTTCTGTCCTTGTGTTCATTTCCTGTATGCGTTTCTATGTTGTTATGGTTTCTGATTTAATTGTATTATCCTGTTCAGCTGTGTTCACCTCATTAACCACCCTCAGGTGCTCCTCGTTTGGGAGTCACACTGGTGCTCTTCGCGGTCAACAGACCCCTAAAATAAAAAATGTTTTCTCCCTCAGCAAAACCAATGTAATTTATTTTTGTTCAATAATATTTTTACTTTTGTATTTTGTATTTTGAGAGAATTTCATGATACTAATTAATATTTATGCAATAATTATGATACATTTTTCCCATTGAAAAAATACAAAAAAAAAAAATTCTAATATTTTTTCAATTTTGAATACTATTTTTCAATTAATGCAGTATTTCAGGTTAAAATAGAGTCTAGGCCTTTAAAATAAATATATATATTTTTTTTTACATTTTTTAGCACCATCTGTTGAGAGTATAAAAAGAAAAATGTGTAATAGCATGGTGTAACCACTGATACTTGTACAGCTCTCTGTGTAGAGGCTTGTGAATTCCCTAGTTGTTTCTGGACATTTTTACCTATTTTTTTTAGGTTGAGGATATGAATATATATTTAGACAATCTCAAAGACTATTTCTTATCAAGTTTTAGATATATTTTTTGTAAGAAATATTGATTTGAGGTGTTAGTTTTTGATTTATGATTACAGTCTAACCAAAACATTGTGTTAGAAAGAGAACGCAAGGAAGCATTTTGTTACCCATTTTTTGAATTAGAATTCATAAAAAATGCCACGTGCAAAAAAAAAAAAAGAAAAGCTCAGAACGACGCGAAGGAACGTACTTCCAAGTGCACAGTCTTAGTGCACAGTACTTATGTACTTCCAAGTGCACAGTTCATAAGTGTGTGTGTGTGTGTGTGTGTGTGTGAATGGGTGTGTTTATTTTACTCTTGATGTTTTGGAGTGTCACTCCTTCACTGCTGTGAGCTTTTCCTGCATTATGACTGAATTATATCAGCCCCACTAAGCTCCCTTGGAACATCGGCTCCGTGGACTTGATGCAGTCCGCTGCACTTCGCCCCTCCACCCCTACGGCTTTGTCTGGCTCTCCCACCCTCAGACTCCGCCTCAGTCCTCAGTCGCTCCGATTCCACCTCAGGTACCCCACTTCCACCTTGGGGGGTCATCACTGCAGCTCCATCACAGACTCTGAAGCCTGCGGTTTCGTCTGGTCCCAGCAGCTCTCCATCGGCTCCATCACCATCACTCGTCCCCCGTCCCCGTGTCGGTGTTGACGTCATCACCACCATGACTCACCACCGTGGGGCACCATCCGGGCATCTTCTTGGCTCCTCCCACCATCAGCACCTCCCTTCCATCACCTTCTCTGGATCTCTATGCGCTAATCACCATCACAGTCGTCCTCAGCCTAAACCTCCTCCCATCAGTGAACTGTTGACGAGAGGTTGCACCTTTTTGGGAGGGCCTTTTCTGTGTGGTTTGTGAAGTTGTGTTATACCAACTGCTACATAACAACAGTCCATCAACACACCCAAAGCTTCACAGTCATTTCTCTTCATGGGTTTGACATTTCATTTGGTAGCGTTAGGCAGGTTTGGACTTATGCCGTTTAATGTTTGATGATTGCGTTATTTTACATATGCGTATGAAATCTTCTATCACTTGTTTCTGCTTCCTCTTCACCTGTGTTTTGATCAGGAGATGTACTCTTTCAGAATATGCATATTAGTGCTCCCTACTGTATAACAGTGAATACATAGATAGCTGAAAAATTCTGTCAATTCTGTTAGTGGGTTGGGAGGGTGGCTAGGAGTGTCTTGGGCAGGACAGGAAGCCTCCAGGGCGATACACACAGTACAATGGACCAGGGTTGTGCTGGCAGCTCAGGGGACCAGGGTGAAGCCGGCAGCTCAGGGGACCAGGGCAGAGCTGGCAGCTCAGGCGACCAGGGCGGAGCCGGCAACTCAGGAGACCAGAGAGGATCGGCCTCCGTGGCCTTTAGCCTGGAGCTTGGCTAGGTCACTATGGCCAGGGACGTATAGCTGGAGCGGACTCAGGGGAGCATACTGGAGCGGACTCTGGAGACCATATTAGACTGGACTCTGGAGAACATACTGGACCGGACTCTGGAGAACATACTGGACCGGACTCTGGAGAACATACTGGACCGGACTCTGTACCGTGCTCAAGGGCTGGAGCCATCAATGGACTCTGATCAGGGGCTGGAGCCTGCACTGGACTCTAGTCAGTTGCTTGAGCCATCATTACTCTGATGGTGAAAGCGGAAGCCTTTCTCCATCAGGACCTTCATGAGGTACTCAGTCAGATCACAGCCAGCCAAGTCCAGACTTACTGCTGCTATATCCATTTTGTCAGGGTCTGTCCTTCTTTCAGGGTTGCTATTTGCAGCACAAAGGAAAGTCGTCTGGATCTTGGTGCAGCAGCTTCTTTTATTAAACAAACTAAAACTTTACAAAACAAACTTGGGAACAGAACAACCAGCATTACAACGATGAGGACAGACAGAGAACTGAAAGAAACACAGGGTTTAAATACAAGAACAAACAGGGGAGCTAACAAAGATAATTAATCAGACACAGTTGGGACAAATGAACTAAACAACCTTCCACCCTACACGATTTCCGCCTATGGACTTGCAAATTAATGAGAGTTAGTTGACATGTAGTGGCAAAGTTACTTATACTAGCTAGTAGAATGTCTAAAGTGGACTATCAAAATAAAGTGTAACCTTCTGATTTTCCAAACTTGCACTTTAAACCCATTTTCAAAAGTTTGTATTTTCAGGCCCCCAAAATTGTTATCCTGTAAATACACAAAACACACGAAAAGTTTTCAGTTTTTAGTTTAAAACGTGTTGTCGTGTAAATGGCCCCTTAGATCCATACCAAGATTCTGGATCAAGTCTCTTTCAAGTCTCTATCATCAATTTGCAAGCATGGTTTCAGGGACATACATAATTCACTACCCTGTACTTACCCCCATACTGTCCTTTCCTTAACTCTCTTTCTTTTTCTCCACATGAAGATGGAAGTTATGATAGGCGTCCTCACAAACAAGTCACCCTTCTCATCCTGTTTAACATTTGATTTGTTAAAATGGTTCCATTTACACTTGGCTGCATAAATATGTCTACACAAAACTAATACAGGTCCTTCTCAAAAAATTAGCATATTGTGATAAAGTTCATTATTTTCCATAATGTAATGATAAAAATTAAACTTTCATATATTTTAGATTCATTGCACACCAACTGAAATATTTCAGGTCTTTTATTGTTTTAATACTGATGATTTTGGCATACAGCTCATGAAAACCCAAAATTCCTATCTCAAAAAATTAGCATATCATGAAAAGGTTCTCTAAACGAGCTATTAACCTAATCATCTGAATCAACTAATTAACTCTAAACACCTGCAAAAGATTCCTGAGGCTTTTAAAAACTCCCAGCCTGGTTCATTACTCAAAACCGCAATCATGGGTAAGACTGCCGACCTGACTGCTGTCCAGAAGGCCATCATTGACACCCTCAAGCGAGAGGGTAAGACACAGAAAGAAATTTCTGAACGAATAGGCTGTTCCCAGAGTGCTGTATCAAGGCACCTCAGTGGGAAGTCTGTGGGAAGGAAAAAGTGTGGCAAAAAACGCTGCACAACGAGAAGAGGTGACCGGACCCTGAGGAAGATTGTGGAGAAGGACCGATTCCAGACCTTGGGGGACCTGCGGAAGCAGTGGACTGAGTCTGGAGTAGAAACATCCAGAGCCACCGTGCACAGGCGTGTGCAGGAAATGGGCTACAGGTGCCGCATTCCCCAGGTCAAGCCACTTTTGAACCAGAAACAGCGGCAGAAGCGCCTGACCTGGGCTACAGAGAAGCAGCACTGGACTGTTGCTCAGTGGTCCAAAGTCATTCGGAAATCAAGGTGCCAGAGTCTGGAGGAAGACTGGGGAGAAGGAAATGCCAAAATGCCTGAAGTCCAGTGTCAAGTTCCCACAGTCAGTGATGGTCTGGGGTGCCATGTCAGCTGCTGGTGTTGGTCCACTGTGTTTTATCAAGGGCAGGGTCAATGCAGCTAGCTATCAGGAGATTTTGGAGCACTTCATGCTTCCATCTGCTGAAAAGCTTTATGGAGATGAAGATTTCGTTTTTCAGCACGACCTGGCACCTGCTCACAGTGCCAAAACCACTGGTAAATGGTTTACTGACCATGGTATTACTGTGCTCAATTGGCCTGCCAACTCTCCTGACCTGAACCCCATAGAGAATCTGTGGGATATTGTGAAGAGAAAGTTGAGAGACGCAAGACCCAACACTCTGGATGAGCTTAAGGCCACTATCGAAGCATCCTGGGCCTCCATAACACCTCAGCAGTGCCACAGGCTGATTGCCTTCATGCCACACCGCATTGAAGCAGTCATTTCTGCAAAAGGATTCCCGACCAAGTATTGAGTGCATAACTGAACATAATTATTTGAAGGTTGACTTTTTTTGTATTAAAAACACTTTTCTTTTATTGGTCGGATGAAATATGCTAATTTTTTGAGATTTTCATGAGCTGTATGCCAAAATCATCAGTATTAAAACAATAAAAGACCTGAAATATTTCAGTTGGTGTGCAATGAATCTAAAATATATAAAAGTTTAATTTTTATCATTACATTATGGAAAATAATGAACTTTATCACAATATGCTAATTTTTTTAGAAGGACCTGTATATACTGTATCCGATCTTCAATTCCCACACTATATGCAAATTTAACGGAGTTCACGTCAATGAAAGCAACAGATATGAGCTGCATTTTATTTATCATCAACTAATTTCACGATCAAAGAGGAGAGAGAGCAGTAAGATCATTTAGTCTCACTTTTAATGTAGATGATTGTGTTTGAGCATCTGGCCCCCATTTGAGGGTTGTCTCCCCCTAAAACTATCATTAAAAAGCATGCTGTGTATTGTAAATATTATAATGATATATACTAAAATAACTGTGTAAGTAGTAAAACAATACAAACGCAAATGGGGCAAACATTTTGAATCCCCCCTCGCTTGCCTCACAGTGCTTTGGTCCACTGCCTGCTTTCCTCTTTTACCTGATATTTGGCTTATATTTTAGATCTACTGTTGTGTTGGGTTTTCCTCAATATGATGTTAAGTGGCAGATCAGTGAGCTTGCTGCAGCTGAATATAGCTAGAGACGTTCTCTGTCCTAGACGAAACCTAAAAAACTGTACTATGTGGAGGACACAAGATAATTTAATAATTATAATATGACAGCATGGTGAACCTATGAACCAAACTCGTATTTAAACAACTATTGCTTTGTGTTGTTGGCCAGATAAAATGATAGAGAAAAGAAAAACTGACATAAATTTTGGCTGCATTATTTGTGTCCCCTTCAAAAATTGCTCTTGAGAAATGTTATGTTTATTTTATGTTTATAACTGTTAGATGAAATTTACGCCCCTGTCTGGGAGATGTTAAGAAACAGTAATCTTAAATCCACAGCCCCTTTACCCCATCCTCGCAAAGCTTGTCTCGACAAATGTGACAATGTGCTGTCTCCATGTAAGGTATCTGCTTTTTGGCCTGAGATGATACACCTATTTCCGAACTGCTGTGACTGAAATTTGTAAGAGATTGTATGACAATGGTCTCAAACTCAGGTCCTGGAGGGAGTTTAGCTCCAACTCACTTGCCTGGAAGTTTTTAGTAATCCTGAAGACCTTGATCAGCTAGATCAGGTATTTTTAGTTAGGGTTGGAGCTCAAGTCTGCAGGGCAATCGCCCTCCAGGAGCTAAGTTTGAGACCAATGAGGAAAAAAAAGTCCCTATGAAATTTTAGTATGAATATGTTAGCCTTAATGGTTATCTATAAGGTTGTGTACTCAACAAGGACACAATTCACATTTAGAAGATATATGCATTCAAAATTTACAGCCTCTCATTTCTGCCAGTACAAATCAATGATTCTGATGCCATCACTCTGCACTTAGGCTTGAGATGGGGTGTTTGAGAGGCACTGGTGACTGTGTGAGAGTTCAGAAGTTTAGTTTTTAATTGGTAATGAGTTTGGTTTTTGTTTTTAATTTTATTGTTTGAAAATGTATTTTGTTTATATTTTTGTTTTTAACCCTTAATTGTTATGAATAAAAGTTTTTTTTTTTTTAAATCAGAAAAAGTTTAATGACAGCTTTTAACTGATCCATACTGGCAAGTAACTGGACATGAATTATATAAATAATTTTAATAACATGGCCATTCAAACCCCAAGGGTCAACCATAATTAAGCGATCACCAACAGAATAATTTTTGGCGGGGATTAATTTAAACAGAAATCGGATACCAGACATGTCTAAAGTGAATGTAAACAGCAAATCAGATATGGTCAGATCAGAACTGTGCATTAAGTCTAGCAGTGAACGCAACATGTTATTGGTCTAATCTATACAACTCAAATGAGTAAGGCAGTTTTGTTCCACTTTCAATTTGTTTCATGTTTCTCATATGCACAAAAATGGCAGCTTGTATTATTTGGGCAACGTGGTGGTAGCACCAGTACGACTGCTAACAAAATTTAGTCACACCGGCACGAAAAAAGATGGCAAAATGCAACCATTTGGTCACAGTCAAGAACCCTGGATAGTACGCACACTATTTTGTATTTTTGCAGTTTGCACATGCACATTGAATTTGTTTTGCACAAAGAAAAATTGTTCCACAAGGTGGCAACACTGGCCCGGGCTGTTGTTTCACAGTGGAAAAGACATTAAAAAGATGGAACAACAACAAAATACTAGAGACTACAACAACAGATGCCTGCATTGACAAGCGCTTTGTGTGAGGGGGTTATGGCCGGACAGTGAAGAAGATAGCCGCAACTTTAGGCCTACAAGATTTAAAATACATTCAATGATTGTTTCCTTTTTTATTATTTAATATTTGTTTACTGTATCTCTTTACCAAGTTAACATTCTATATTATCTGTTTTACTACTTGAAGTACCACACAGGTTTTGTAAATACTGTAAAAATACCCAATCCCATGATCTTCAGCATTTATTTTCATTAGTCATCTCAATATGTGGTTGTGACCACAGAAGGGGTCTGGTCTTGTTGCAAAACTCCTGGCATGCTAAAGGACACAAGTCTCATTTGACACCTCTTCTCTCTGAGGAATGATAGGTTGACTCTCTAGTCATCACTGTATCCCAACACTACAGGGCTTGTTAAGCCTTTCAGATTGGTTTGTGCCAGTAAAACTTCTCTGTGGAATAACATTTTCTGGGCCTTTCTTCTTACCCAAGGGACGTCTGTTTGGTAATCCAGTTTTCTCTACAACTGTGCAAACACTTCTGTCATGTAGTCACATCACTGTTGAATACATTAACACAGAATGTGTAATGCACATAATTTCCAAAAAGTAATTTGCTTTTTGTTGGGTACAGTATAAAATAAATGTAGGATGATAATAATATAATAATAAAATAAAACATCAACAAAATAAAAAAAGGCTCAACTATATTATTAATATTCATGCTAAAATTGCAAGTTTGAATTGAACCAGGGCTTTAGCAGATTCAAACTGTTCTAGTCATTTAAAAAAAAAAAAAAAAAGCATATGTGCTGGTCATAACAACAGGTGCCATAGATTCCACCTCATAATACTTTTTTTATAGCTTATGCAAGACCACACAATAAAGCATAAGTGTTTTATGATGCCCAATTACATCTTTTTTCACATGCATCAAGATTTCATGAGCATCATTAGCAGTCTAATATGCCATATACAGACAAGAGAACTTAAAAAAGAAATTGAGGTATATTGGTAAATGGAGTGTACTAGAATGCTTGAAGTACAATTATGTTTTTATTTATATTTAATGAATATTCCAGCAAACTCACTCTCCCAACAAAAGTCTGTGAACCATCCCCCTAAACTGCAACAAATGCCATTGGTTGCCAACCTATAGACTAAACATGTAAATGACCGGCAAGAATGCATTAAAGGTATTCAGTTTTCAGTAGTCATTTAAGCGGCCCCTAAAGTAATAATTAACAATTTTTACAACGGAAGTGATTCAATCAAAAACCAACATTAGCTCTATAATAATTTTTTGTTCATAGCGCTGCTGTAAATCCAAAACAAACTCTGCCAATTAATTTTTTTTTGAGAAGCTGCTCTAAACTCACGTGAAAATGCAGGGGCCATAGGGAAGAAACAAAGCCTGTAAAAAGACTCTTCTGCCTCAATTTATAGACAAACTGTTCTATAAATGAACATGCACCCCAGGACATTGTGTGTATGATTATAATTGTCTTGTAAAGTGTCTTTTGTATGGTATTTTGTTTTATGCATATTTTATGATTGAACCAATTGTTAATTTAACCTAACCTATAACAAGTTTGGGGTTTATGAGTTTGTATTTTGAAGATTTAAATGATATGATACAGGTCCTTCTCAAAAAATTAGCATATTGTGATAAAGTTCATTATTTTCCATAATGTAATGATAAAAATTAAACTTTCATATATTTTAGATTCATTGCACACCAACTGAAATATTTCAGGTCTTTTATTGTTTTAATACTGATGATTTTGGCATACAGCTCATGAAAACCCAAAATTCCTATCTCAAAAAATTAGCATATTTCATCCGACCAATAAAAGAAAAGTGTTTTTAATACAAAAAAAGTCAACCTTCAAATAATTATGTTCAGTTATGCACTCAATACTTGGTCGGGAATCCTTTTGCAGAAATGACTGCTTCAATGCGGCGTGGCATGGAGGCAATCAGCCTGTGGCACTGCTGAGGTGTTATGGAGGCCCAGGATGCTTCGATAGCGGCCTTAAGCTCATCCAGAGTGTTGGGTCTTGCGTCTCTCAACTTTCTCTTCACAATATCCCACAGATTCTCTATGGGGTTCAGGTCAGGAGAGTTGGCAGGCCAATTGAGCACAGTAATACCATGGTCAGTAAACCATTTACCAGTGGTTTTGGCACTGTGAGCAGGTGCCAGGTCGTGCTGAAAAACGAAATCTTCATCTCCATAAAGCTTTTCAGCAGATGGAAGCATGAAGTGCTCCAAAATCTCCTGATAGCTAGCTGCATTGACCCTGCCCTTGATAAAACACAGTGGACCAACACCAGCAGCTGACATGGCACCCCAGACCATCACTGACTGTGGGAACTTGACACTGGACTTCAGGCATTTTGGCATTTCCTTCTCCCCAGTCTTCCTCCAGACTCTGGCACCTTGATTTCCGAATGACTTTGGACCACTGAGCAACAGTCCAGTGCTGCTTCTCTGTAGCCCAGGTCAGGCGCTTCTGCCGCTGTTTCTGGTTCAAAAGTGGCTTGACCTGGGGAATGCGGCACCTGTAGCCCATTTCCTGCACACGCCTGTGCACGGTGGCTCTGGATGTTTCTACTCCAGACTCAGTCCACTGCTTCCGCAGGTCCCCCAAGGTCTGGAATCGGTCCTTCTCCACAATCTTCCTCAGGGTCCGGTCACCTCTTCTCGTTGTGCAGCGTTTTTTGCCACACTTTTTCCTTCCCACAGACTTCCCACTGAGGTGCCTTGATACAGCACTCTGGGAACAGCCTATTCGTTCAGAAATTTCTTTCTGTGTCTTACCCTCTCGCTTGAGGGTGTCAATGATGGCCTTCTGGACAGCAGTCAGGTCGGCAGTCTTACCCATGATTGCGGTTTTGAGTAATGAACCAGGCTGGGAGTTTTTAAAAGCCTCAGGAATCTTTTGCAGGTGTTTAGAGTTAATTAGTTGATTCAGATGATTAGGTTAATAGCTCGTTTAGAGAACCTTTTCATGATATGCTAATTTTTTGAGATAGGAATTTTGGGTTTTCATGAGCTGTATGCCAAAATCATCAGTATTAAAACAATAAAAGACCTGAAATATTTCAGTTGGTGTGCAATGAATCTAAAATATATGAAAGTTAAATTTTTATCATTACATTATGGAAAATAATGAACTTTATCACAATATGCTAATTTTTTGAGAAGGACCTGTATGTCGATACCTGTGCAACATATTAGTATGACAAGAATCTTTAATAGTGGCAGACTCCACTTATCACCTTATCTGCCATGATGAAAAGCACAGGACTCCAAAACTCACACCGCCAAGAGAAGTTCCACAAACAAGGAAATAGATGGGCTAGGAGATAGGCTTGCAAATACAATCACCCTGACCATTTGTGCAAGGGAAAAATGTTGACATTAGCATGTCATTGAGCAGACTAATCCTATCACTATTTTCCCCATTGTTCAACCCAGTTCCCCAGTCCTAAGACCTAAGGTGTGAACTGACTCTACTCACCAAACAGATTTGCCATGTGGCTTGAAGTCACAAAGGACACAGAAAATGGACACACAATGGACAAAATGGAGCAAATCTTCTCCATTTCTATAAACAGAACTGTAGATACTTAATGAGTGTTGTATGTGTACATGCTAAATATACAAACTTACCTAATAAGGTATGCATAGGTAGTTCAACATAACCCAATGATGTTTGGACTTTATGTTTTCAGCACAATGCCCAGGTTAATCTGAAATTGGTTTGGAAAGTGAATTATGCATAGGAAAAACCTTAAGGACATTGTTCTAAACATGAACTTTAAGCTATGCAAATGAACCTCATGCAAGAGTGGCCACCTCTGACAGCATCAGTCAATCAAAACATTGGATCTGAAAGGTGTCAATTTGCATCTCCCTCCTTCTCGGGACAGATTAAAAGGCTTCTCTCTGAGACAGAGAATGGTTCCAGTTTCTGGGTTGCTGCAGTTTTCCCGTTCTGGTTCCAGGCTCTAGTTCCTGTTCCAGTCCCGGTTCAAGGTTCTGGTCCCAAGGTGTGCTAAGCGAAGTCCAAATCTATGGAGTTGTGAAACTGCTCTCTCAAGACTCTGAAGCTCTAAAGAGAGAAACAAGGAAATTCTACAAGAAGTGAATTTGGGGAGTTAGAAAACTGCATGGAGACAAAGACGACAAGCTTAGCCCCCATCTTCAAAATACCTTCTGCATCAACTTTAAAATCCTCTTATCAGAGATCCTTCAGATCTGCGTGTTCCAGATTGCCCGGATCTGCACTGACTTCAGAATCTAAAGATCCTTCCATCTTCATGTTCTAGAGAATAAGGATTGTCTGCACAGACATCAGAACCTTCAACTTCAAGACTTCTTCTTCTGCGTGTTCTCTGTGTTGCAGGAGTTCCACATTCAAGTACTTTGTGTTCAAGGCTGTGAAATGGATTCCAACCCCTTTCTACTTTCTATTGCCCAGCTCAATAAGTGGAAGACGTCACCCTCAGATTCAGCACGACCAGGCAGACATAAATATCACTTACCAAACCTCTTTCCAGAGACCTTTGCATTAATTTATATTGTCAGTATATGATTATCTAATTTGCATTAGTTTTTGCATAGCTGATATCAGTTAATAACAAATAATCTCTGGATTTATATGTTGAATTCAGAACAGGGTTTACCTTATTTCTTCTAGAGAAAATACAGTTTATCTTTCCATAAGATTGTGTAATGATGTTTTATTAACAAAATTCGGGAGGAGCAAGTTCAGATATTTAACCTAATTAGCACAGGTGGAGAGCATTCAGTTAATCAACTCAACCAATGTCAAAAGGTATAAATTCTGCAGACTGACTTCTGTTCATCTGAGAGTTTATCAGCATCCCTCCTCCACCCCATCTCCTCACTTATAGTTCTATCTACTTTTACCACACCGGGGGGAGTACTCTGGGTTCGGGCCAAAATTCCGAGTTCGGAGCTCTCTCCCCGGACAGCACGCTAAATACGCAAATCTTTACTCTATTTAATTATATGGATATGTGAACTCGTGAAACTGCCATAGTAACATCCTACTCATTCACTTGCATTTATCAATCTTTTTGCACTTTATCCATTCAGCAGTTGTTAGTTACACTTGTCTATCCTTTTGTTAATAAAATCCATTTATTACACTGTGTCTTCCTTCAGATTGGTCAGATGACAAACTTCCTCCTATTTATATAATTGTAATTCAGTCAACAATCTTCCATGATTCCTTGGCTGATGCCCCAAAATATTAGAAGGAATCATGACCAAAAACTTAATATTAATACAAAACATTAATATTAATATTTAAGACCATAAATAATAAAATTGTGGTTCCCTCGTGTGAGGCTAGTCTAAAATCACTACAATAGTTTCTTCTTCAACAACCCAGTAAGTTACATATGCAAATGCCCTGCTAGAAGCACAAAGGCTCATAAAACCCCCACAGAGCAATTTCCCGCTCAGAAATTCCACCTTTCTCATTGGTCAAGCCAACCCTAAGAGGTGTGACTTTTCACATACTTTAAAGAGCCACACACAGCTCCGCCTAGCTCTCTTTTTGCTCCTCCGACTGATGCTAGACATCTCCTGGTTGCTGGTGGCCTGTGGTGGCCTCAACCTGCTCTTCAGCCATGTGCTTACCTCGAAGAGAGAGAGAACTCTTTCCCCACAACAAGAGTCAAACTAACCATGCAAGTTCATAATTCCTTCATTAAACACAGGATAAATCGATTGCAACTTCAACACCATCGATTAACCAAGAAAACCTGTTCAGAACAACAGACTGTTTCTACTACAAAGGCATGCAAGTATTGAATATTTTAACTAAACAGGGGTTTACGATAAGCAGTAAAATCCTCTTAACGAGGTCTTTTGAAATCAGAGACTGGTGGTTCTTTTCCTGGTTAAATTACTCTTTTTCATAGCTTCACTCCCTGTTCCCATTTCTGGCTTCATTCGGTCACTTTCCATCTTACCATGTACATGTGATTGTGTTTGTATGTGTTTGTTAGATTAGTTGTGTTCATGATGTAGTTGATAAAATCTGTGTACAATATATCTTTGGTTCTTACTCCCTGCCTGCAAATAACTGTCACTTAAATTATCTTGATCTTGTTACACGCTCTAAGCGCGGTAAATGCTAAGAAAGAATAATTTTTCTGTGGCCATGAAAAATACCCTTTTCTTAGAATTAATTAATAATCAATACTGAGTGTTCACAGGATGAACTGATTAATTGATTGTAATGTTAATGTAGCTACATCAAGTTAATCTGATTAAGTGATTTGAATATTCATAATTAAACAAGTTATGAATAATTATTAATATTTCCCCTTTGAGCTAATTTGCTACAATAGCAAGCTTGCTTTAAAAGCATAAATCCTAACCTCCCTTCAGAGCACTCTCCAAAGCCACACCTCCTCCAAAACACACTGCAGAGTCTGCAAATAGGCCTTTATCACAGTACGCGTGTCGTCACATTCAAGTCAAGTCAAGTCAAGTCTGCTTTATTGTCAATTCTTCCACATGTACAGTACATACATACAGAGAATCGAAATTGTGTTACTCTCAGACCCCCGGTGCATACAGATAACACTAACAGTAGAGCTTAAGAATCTAGATCAATATAAAATATAAGATATAAGATATAACTATACAAGATCAATATAAAATATAAGATATAACTATACAATAAGGGGATGTAAAAAAAGACATAATAAAAAAATAAAAATAAAAAAATAAATAAAGTTAAATAAAGCAGCGCAAGGCACATGGCAGATAGAGTGCAAACCAGTGAACAAACAGTGTTTCACGGTTCGCAGGTCTGTGGATTCCTGTTCTGTTGTGGTGTGTGTGTGTGTGTGGGTGTGTGGGTGTGTTGTCTTGACTGTCACGTGTGGTTGCTGGGCAACCCACGAAGCGCTGATTAGCGATCAGCTGCAGCTGTTGCTTGTCAGCACTGGTATTTAATGTCTCTGTGTTTGTTCGTTCATTGTCGGATTGTTCTGTTGGCTCACGCTGTGTTCCTTTCAGTTCTGCCTTTCGTCTCCTGGGGTCCTGCCGCTGTTCAGAGTGGATGTTTATCTCGTCTGGTGTTCCTGCCTCTGTTCTGAGTGGATGTTTTTCTGTCTGGTGTTCTGCGTTGGATTGCGTCTGGAGATCAGCCCATTGTAGTCCCTGTGCTGCCAATGAACCAGCTGTACCGCAGTCTTCCAACCACTTACGTTGTTCTTTATATCTTGTGCTTTTCCTTAATAAAGGAGTTTTGTCACTTGCAAGTGAATCTCGAGTTATCAATCCTGACACAGTGCAGATAAAAAGATTGGCTTATTCATTCTGATTAAAGTGACAAAATGGAAAAGATAGGGACCTATCAGTGGTGCCTGGGGCAGAAAAGGGACGGGGGGCAAGTTCGGGAGCGAGTTCAGCTTCCTGACAGCCTGATGGATGAAGCTGTCCTTCAATCTGCTGGTCCTGGCCTGGAGACTCCGCAGTCTCCTCCCTGATGGCAGCAGACTGAAGAAGCTGTGTGACGGGTGGGTGGGATCACTTGCGATGCAGAGGGCTTTGCGAGTGAGACGGGTTCCGTAAGTTTCTTGGAGGGAGGGGAGAGAGACACCAATGATCTTCTCAGCTGCTCTTACTATGCGTTGCAGAGTCTTCCGGCAGGACGCATTGCAGGCGCCATACCACACAGTGATGCAGCTCGTCAGAATGCTCTCGATGGTGCCTCTGTAGAAGGTGCACATGATGGGGGGTGGGGCTCTGGCTCTCCTCAGTTTGCGGAGGAAGTAGAGACGTTGTTGAGATTTCTTGGCCAGTGCTGTGGTGTTGTCAGTCCAGGAGAGGTCCTCTGTGATGTGCACACCCAGGAACTTGGTGCTGCTCACTCTCTCCACAGTCGCACCGTTGATGGTCAGAGGAACATGCTGAGTGTGCGCTCTCCTGAAGTCAACAACAATCTCCTTCGTCTTCTCCACGTTCAGAGAGAGATTGTTGTTACTGCACCACCCAGCCAAGCGGCTCACCTCGCTCCTGTAGTTTGTCTCATCTCTGTTGCTAATGAGACCCACCACAGTCGTGTCATCCGCAAACTTAATAAAGAGTTCGGCTTTGATTAGAAGCATAAAGGAATTTCCACCTGCATTATTGTCAATGGACAGGCACCAGTTTTGAGAAGAAAATTAGACTTGTTTCGTTTAACTTAACAATGAACTTTATTATTTAAAACTGCTTATTTAGACTTACATGATATCCTACCATGTATGTCATATTTCATTTGAATGTGTAACATTATCTGAGCGAGGCGATCATCAGAGCTGCCAGTGTACTGACTGCATGAGATTAACGAGCAGCGCGCAGCTCAAGTTACTGCCAGAGGAATCATCAGACTGATTTCATTTTATTTGTAATGTTTTGTTTATTTTTGCAATATATAACCAACCATTATTGTCTACAGCATAATGCTATCCAATATTGCACTCAAACGCGGAGGATATGATTCGTTTACAATAATCAAACCTGTTATTTTTGAATAATCGTCTATGGCCTGAACATATTCCTTTATTTAAACAACTTCAATTTGATGCCAGCATCGTAAAGCCAAAAAAAAGTGAATATTTTTGTTTAATACAATAAATTTCCCCCAAACCTTTAATTTAATCCACCCAAAATAGACTTTAGTTGTATTAATATTTTAAGCTTTGTCTAATTAAAACTCTTTAAAGTGATATGTTGTTTGTATTGTATTTTTGCAGAAAAATTCAATTCATTTACTGCTTTAGGAGAGGAAGAATTGTCTTGTTAAATCATCAAAATCATCCACATGTATGTTAGACCCTATACCGACTAAGCTATTGAAAGAGATGCTTCCAGAGGTCATAGATCCTCTTCTTAATATTGTTAATTCATCTTTATCACTAGGATACGTACCAAAAACCTTTAAGCTGGCTGTTATTACACCTCTTATTAAAAAACCACAACTTGATCCTAGAGAATTAGTCAATTACAGGCCGATTTCAAATCTCACTTTTCTGTCAAAAATACTAGAAAAGGCAGTTTCATCACAACTATGTTCCTTTTTAGAAAGAAATAGTATCTGTGAGGATTTCCAGTCAGGATTTAGACCATACCATAGTACTGAGACTGCTCTCATTAGAGTTACTAATGATTTGCTCTTATCATCAGATCGTGGTTGTATCTCTCTATTAGTGTTACTGGATCTTGGTGCTGCATTTGACACTATTGATCACAATAGACTCGAAAACTATGTTGGCATTAGTGGAATTGCATTGGCATGGTTCAAATCATACTTATCTGACCGTTGTAAGTTTGTAGTAGTAAACGATGAGATGTCATATCAATCACAAGTTAAATATGGAGTACCGCAAGGCTCAGTACTAGGACCGTTGCTTTTCACTCTGTACATGCTACCCTTGGGAGATATCATTAGGAAGCATGGCGTTAGTTTTCATTGTTACGCTGATGATACTCAGCTCTATATCTCTTCGCGCCCTGACGAAACTTACCAATTCGCTAAATTAACAGAATGTATAGCTGATATAAAAAAACTGGATGACCAGTAATTTCCTACTACTAAATTCAGAAAAAACAGAGATTCTAATTTTTGGTCCGAAAACTTCTTCACGCAATAACCTAGAATACTGTCTAACACTTGATGGCTGCTCTGTTAAGTCTTCGTCGTCAGCTAGGAACCTGGGTGTGCTCTTTGATACCAATCTTTCATTTGAAGGCCATGTTACTAGCATCTGTAAAAGCGCATTCTTCCATCTTAAAAATATATCTAAACTACGACATATGCTCTCAATGAAAAATGATGGATTATTAGGCTGCATAAAATACGTCAGCCGGAACCGGTAACACTTTCTATAACACCAGATGTACTCGTTACATCAGAAAAAGAATGGCATCTACACTAATATTAGTCTTTCTGTTTATCCCGAGGTTTACCGTAGTCAACCGGATCCAGGCCGTATCCATCTGAGACCAAGGACCGGAGCCATGACACAACCACAACGCAGCCCTGAAGTATCAGCAGAGATCGAGTCGACTAGATCATCCATTGTGAAGACATCATCAACACGACAGCCAGTAGCACAGTTCCTCAACAAACCGTCCATACCGGCGTGATGAATACGATCCTCAACTGGACATGACCACAACGCAGCCCTGAAGTATCAGCAGAGATCGAGTCGACTAGATCATCCATTGTGAAGACCTCATCGACACGACAGCCAGTAGCACAGTTCCTCAACAAACCGTCCATACCGGCGTGATGAATACGATCCTCAACTGGACATGACCACAACGCAGCCCTGAAGTATCAGCAGAGATCGAGTCAACTAGATCATCCATTGTGAAGGCCTCATCGACACGACAGCCAGTAGCACAGTTCCTCAACAAACCGTCCATACCGGCGTGATGAATACGATCCTCAACTGGATGGAACTGAAATAAACACTTTGATTGTTGCGATCCTATCAGACTTATGATAGCAACCTGATTCGTAACAAAGCACTGTTCGCCAGAGGAGAACTTCTTTAAGAGCTGCTGTGCAGCCAAAATTATGTACCAGTTATCAATGTAAAGCTGCTTTGACACAATCTACATTGTAAAAAGCGCTATATAAATAAAGGTGACTTGACTTGACTTCTGTAAGGTGATAAGACTCTGAAGTATTGCGCATACACATGTAGAGTGGCTTCCGCGCTCCCCTTTAAATAATGAAATATGCGTCAGAATATTATGACGCCTTTTTTCTTTGTTTCACAATACTCAATTAATGATTGTAAACAGAGGTTGCTTTAGAATAAGTATCTGTGGTCAATTTTACAAAATTAAATCACAACATTCCCGTGCTATGCACTCTAAAAAATGCTGGGTTAAAAACAACCTAAGTTGGGTTAAATATGGACAAACCCAGCAGGTTGGGTTAAAGGACACCTATTATGCCCTCTTTCACAAGATGTAATATAAGTCTCTGGTTTGGTCAAGTTTCAGCATAAAATACCCCACAAATTTGCCCTATTTGGGGGTGAGCAAAAACATGCGTTTTACTATATTACTATATTGCTGGCTAAAAAAATAAATCCAAAATTGGTAAAAAAAAATGGCTGGGTGAAAACAACCCAATCCCTGGGTTTGTCCATATTTAACCCAGCAGTTTTTAGAGTGTGGGCACAGCCAATACTAAAGGCTGCAGCGGTGTTACGGTACACAGGAGTCAGACAAGGATGTGAACAGGTAAAGTTAGTTTATTGACACCAGTAGAGCATTGAGCAGTCAACGGAAGTGCAGTGATGAATAATAGGATGATGATGAAGATGAGTAGAGATAGTAACTGTCCTCTTATCTTGATATATAGGAATCTGTGAAGTCGCTGGAGCTGGAGATCGCTGGAGATGGATTGTGCACACACACACACTGGAGACTGAACACACGGAGGTAAGGAGACACGCTGGAGACAGGTAAGTAGAGAGCGGGGAGTCCTTGAGGTAAGCATAAACATGAGTATCTGCAAACGAGACCGGACGTGGAGTGCTGTGTGTGTGTGCTCTAAGTAGTGCTGTTGATTGGTATCATGATGAGGTGCAGGTGGCGGTGATTAGTACTCTGGTGATGGAGTGCGCTGTGATTGGTGAACGGTGGAGCCTGACGTGTCTGTGACAAGCGGAAGTTTTTTTACGCTCCTAATCGAAGCTTCCGTTTCTCAAACGCGGAAGTGTGATAAAGGCCTATTGTCACAAGAGACAGCGTTAAGTTACCTCATGTCTCAAAGCATATAACATTACAATGATAATGACCACAAAGCACTTAAGGAGCTCAGATTCGTACCACCTGACTGCTTCAGATTCATTTTGACATTGAAAGTGTTGCCACAGAAATGCATAAATCTGAGTCTGAGGACGTGAACATGATTTCAGAAATTGCCATCTTTATTTTGCTATCAAAGTGAGGACATTCCATAGGCGTAATGGTTTTTATACTGTACAAACAGTACATTCTATCACCCTACACTACCCCTACCCCTAAACCTACCTATCACAGCTATTTTTTTTTTAAAGCTATTTTAAATATGAGGTGTTATCGCTCTCACTCTCTCATACTGGTCACTGGAAGTTCAACATGGCATCCATATTTCATGTTTATGTCGTAATACCAGTGTAATACCCATGCCATTATACAAATTTGTGTCCTCATAAATCACAAAAACACGCACGCACACACACACACACACACAGAGAGAGAGAGTTGGAGACTGTTTACCAGTTAGCTGATCCAGAAGACCAAGTTTGTGTGTGTCAAGTTTCAAGAAATTTTAAGCATTCTAAGAGCACACAAAGAGAATATTACTCTTTATTGTTATTAGAGCTTGCCATGGCAACACTATTTAAGATATCAAAAATCCTTTCGCAGTTTTACATCTGCTGTGTCTTGGCATTATTCTGACCAAGTTTTATCAAAATCAGTGAATGTGTACAGTAGTTACACACTTCCTGTTTCCCTTTTCCGCCATAAATTCATTGCCTTGCCACAGCCAAATCATTCAAGATATCAAAAATCTGCTTGAAATTTAGCATCCTTAGTGTCTTGGGATCACGTTGAATAAGTTTGGTGGCAATCACATGAATCTCTTGGGAGAAGTATTGAAAAGTTCAGTTCAATACCATCTCCATGGTCAAACATGGAAGTGGTCCATTCTTGTTATGGGGGTTCTTTGGTGTTGCAGGAAGTAGAAATCTTGACTGTATGAAGGACATCATGAATTCTTTGAAGTATCAAACCATTTTGGCAAAGATGGTGATGTCTTCGACGCAGAGACTGAAGCTTGATGACGTTTATTTAAATATCACGACAAGCCTATTTCCGTTTCATTTTGAGACTGTGGCGGGACAAATTAGAATGTGGCTGGCTGCCACAGTCTAGTTAATGTATGGGAAACACTGTATATATATATATATACACACAGTATCTCACAGAAGTGAGTACACCCCTCACATTTTTGTAAATATTTTATTATATATTTTCATGTGACAACACTGAAGAAATTAGACTTTGCTTCAATGTAAAGTAGTGAGTGTACAGCTTGTATAAGAGTGTAAATTTGCTGTCCCCTCAAAATAACTCAACACACAGCCATTAATGTCTAAACCGCTGGCCACAAAAGTGAGTACACCCCTAAGTTAAAATGTCCAAATTGGGCCCAATTAGCCATTTTCTCTCCCCGGTGTCATGTGACTCGTTAGTGTTACAAGGTCTCAGGTGTGAATGGGGAGCAGGTGTGTTAAATTTGGTGTTATCGCTCTCACTCTCTCATACTGGTCACTGGAAGTTCAACATGGCACCTCATGGCAAAGAACTCTCTGAGGATCGGAAAAAAAGAATTGTTGCTCTACATAAAGATGGCGTAGGCTATAAGAAGATTGCCAAGACCCTGAAACTGACAGGTTCCACTCAGAACAGGCCTCACCATGGTCAACCAAAGAGGTTGAGTGCACGTGCTCAGCGTCATATACAGAGGCTGTGTTTGGGAAATAGACATATGAGTGCTGCCAGCATTGCTGCTGAGGTTGAAGGGGTGGGGGGTCAGCCTGTCAGTGCTTAGACCATACGCCGCACACAGCATCAAATTGGACTGCATGGCTGTCATCCCAGAAGGAAGCCTCTTCTAAAGATGATGCACAAGAAAGCCCGCAAACAGTTTGCTGAAGACAAGTAGACTAAGGACATGGATTACTGGAACCATGTCCTGTGGTCTGATGAGACCAAGATAAACTTATTTGGTTCAGATGGTGTCAAGGGTGTTTGGCGGCAACCAGGTGAGGAGTACAAAGACAAGTATTTCTTGCCTACAGTCAAGCATGGTGGTGGGAGTGTCATGGCCTGGGGCTACATGAGTGCTGCCTGCACTGGGGAGCTACAGTTCATTGAGGGACCCATGAATGAGCAGAGCATGATCCCCTCCCTTCGGACATTGGGCCGCAGGGCTGTATTCCAACATGAAAACGACCCCAAACACACCTCCAAGACGACCACTGCCTTGATAAAGAAGCTGAGGACTGGCCAAGCATGTCTCCGGACCTAAACCCTATTGAGGATCTGTGGGGCATCCTCAAATGGAAGGTGAAGGAGCGCAAGATCTCTAACATCCACCAGCTCCGTGATTTCGTCATGGAGGAGTGGAAGAGGACTCCAGTGGCAACCTGTGAAGCTCTGGTGAACTCCATGCCCAAGAGGGTTAAGGCAGTGCTGGAAAATAATGGTGGCAACACAAAATATTGACACTTTGGGCCCAATTTGAACATTTTCACTTAGGGGTGTACTCACTTTTGTGACCAGCGGTTTAGACATTAATGTTCATAATAAAAAGTAACTTCTTAGATAATACAACTGAGAAAAGGCAACCTCTGAGCAATAATTTTCTTCTGGGAGGATTTCTTTTGTGTATGAAAAACCAACAAATTTGTTAATAATATTGATTGTCCAAATACTTTGGACACCAACAATTATAAAAAACATTTTTTTGTCTTTTTTATGTCAATAACCCCATTCTCTCTCTGTTTCTCTTCCTCCTCACTCATTTAAAAAAAATTCTTTACTCTTCTGGTTTTTCTGCACCACCATATGTCGATTTATCTTAACCGTGTGCTGACACACTGGAGAGATGGGAAATGCTCAACTGAACATGTGCCAGCTATCAATTCCCCCCACCGCTGCTGGCCTTCAGCATCAATACCTTCATCCAGTCTCTCTCTCACGGAGCAGCCACTTAGGAGCTTCTATTATCTTATATCTCATAATAACCACCATCATATGGTTTCTCATGAACACTTTTTACACATTTCTTTACTAAGATTATACACAGCTAAAAATAAAATTTTGAATCTGTATTTATACCTTAAATACATGTATGTGCAATGATTTGATGTACACAAATATAATTAAATAGTTAAAAATTTTAAGAAGCATTGTCTTTACAATTTTATGCTGTAGTTACTTTTTTTTTGTATTACAAACATAATGAAATCCTCTCTCAAATTGTTGGCTTAGAATGAGTTAAATATCACAGGATGTTGCTTATCCACATGAACATTTCTTTTTTTTTTTCTTTTTTTGTTGCATTAAGTAAAAGATGAATGTTAAGAATATAGTTGGCTACAATAACTAGCTGGTGTCACTTTCACCTTTTTTAATAAAAAAATAATATGTTTACAATTGTAGCAAAAATACTGTGCACTTCACAGAAAATACATATGTAAATATCAAATGCAAGATGTTAATATGTGATGCAATAGCAGCATGTCTAAGTGGAGCATTACTCTGTGACCATTGATGCACATTTACTCTCACTTTCTCTGATAGTCAACATCTCAATGATCTCACCAGCTCATACACTTGAGGACACAGGTGTGTGTTCATTATGTAATGGCATAATAGCAGGTCATGCATTTGAACCATAGACATGGACCAGGAAAGTGCCTTCTGTCAAGCAGCCATACTGCAAAAATAATTTTCCTAATAAGTATTTTTTTTTTCTTTTCCAGTAAAACTATCTAAACATTCGTAAAACATGGTAAATTGACTCAAGAAGTAAAATTTCACAAGATATACAGACTTTTCAGAGAATACAGTACCTTGAATTAGATCTATTCTTATCCTATGGGCAACCCTCATTAATCTTATTTAAAACACTTATGTTATTTAAAACAGAATTAAAATTCATAAGTGGATCTTGCTTACAGTTGCCATTCTTGTATTGTTTTGAAGGGGCTTTTTTTTTTTTCGCCTAGAGGTAGTCTTGGGGGCATAGGTGAGTTTGTTGCATTTGACATTTTCCACAGGGCTTTTTCAGGCCCACTGAACTGACGGAGAATGACATTTAATTACTGGTGAGCAGTCACGCAGTTCGGCTAATTACAATCCCCAGAGTTTTGTCATCATACCTAATTAACTTTTACTTTCATGAAAGCTTAATGACAAGGGGCGATGGTGTTCCCACATGCTACACTTTACAAATATTGACAATGAGTTTTGAAAATGAATTCCAAAAAAAACCAAACTTCTGACTTTGTGTGTACCTTATGTGGAGATCAAGCAGATCCATTTGCAAGATCAGATCTATTTGTGAGGTCTTGTACGAGAGCACCACACTTTGAACTCTCAGTTCACCCACTGTGCTCTCATCAGACACGTTGTTGCCCCCCTCTGATTGGGTGTATCATGATGATAATGAGCAAGAGAATGCCACATGCTGCATTTCTACCCCTCACCATGGTAACAGAGGGCAGACCACTGGTTTCAAGCTGCTGGTCACCAGAGTGTCATCTATCTCTCGGCAGGTGAAAGCGTCACTCTGGTTTTACTCACAACCATGGGGAAGTACAAGGTCATTGTTTGAATTTGTTGATTCAGTGGTACTTAGAGCTTATGTTTTTGTACAATTCAATGAATGGATCATATCCATGTTTATTAATGAAAAATACATTGTTCAAAATGCCTTTTAGGCAAAGATTTTCAGTCAGGGGAAAATTAACAGAAGATGAACAGAATTGTCGATCAATCGTTTCAATAGGATTCCATAATGTAACATTAGTTAAAGGGATAGTTCACACAAAAATAAAAATTCTGTCATCATTTACTAACTCTCGTGTCTTTCCAAATCTTTATGACAATATTTCTTCTGTGGAACTCAAAAGAAGACATTGTTAAGCCAGGTTGCACTGGCAAGTGTATTATAACTAGTATATGTAATATTAATATAATAAGTGACACTTCACATGTCACTTCACTTAAAATACTTTGATTGAACCCATGTGTAATAGTTATATTCTGTTTTGGTTTAGTTCTGTTGTGTTTAATTCTGTTTTCCCTGTTCCTGTTTGTCTGTGTGACCTAGTTTCCTTGTGTGTGCCTGTTTGAATGGGAAAAGCTGCCAAGACAAATTGTGATGGCACGACACCCCGGAACTTCGATCTCAGAAACGGCGCACCTTGTAGTTTGTTCACGCTGTAGTGAGTATGTATCAAAAGTGGTGCACGGAAGGTCAAACTATGAACCGTCATCCAGCCATGTGTCGTCCGCAGCTCATTGATGCCAGAGGGGAGTGGAGACTGCCACGCATTGTTCAGAGCGACTGCAGGGCCATAGTGCGACAAATCGGCAGCAGCTACAACAGTGGTGACCAGGGCAGTGTGTCACAGCACATAGTTCATTGCAGACTTCTGCGTATGGGCCTGTGTAGCCGATGACCCAGCTGGGTCCTCATGCTAACCACATGGCATAACCAACAACTCATGAAATGGGCCCAAGATCATCGAGATTGGACCGTAGATGATTGGAAGAAAGTGGCCTGGTCTGACGAATCAAGATTCCTGGTGCAAGATTCCAAATGTTTTGAAGTACAACATACGGCTGGATTCTTTAGCTGCGGAAAAAAAGAGTGGCAGGACATGCGAATTATTGGACATTTAGAGGCAAACAGACGCATAGTAGTGCAAACTTCGGAGATGGTTACATCCACAAAGAAGACCCCGACAAAGAGAAAGTGTGCCCGAACAACTTATTTCATTGGAGGCAACGAGATCTTTTCTGTTTCTTATTGGGTGAGTTTCCATAAACATCAAAGCTTGTCATTTTGTGTTCATTCTATGAACACGTAGGCTACATGTTATCTCATGTGTCTTTTGTTATTAGCTAGCTCAGGACTGTCGTTTTATTTGTAATCGTTAGCATCGTATCACTTGCCAAAAACCCCCATTACTATAATGGGCTTTTAGATGGTAATGTTAGCATCTACTATTAATTTGAATAACGCTTCAACTGCTTGAACTTCAACTGCTTGAACCTCAGGATAATTGCTTATCCTGAGGTTTGCCGGGTGCTGGACCCAGGCCGTATCCAGATCAGATGGAGAACCTGTGCCTGGACCTGACTACAACGTAGCCCAGGAGACAATGGGCCTACAGATCCAGTTCTGGCTGCATCTATAATTCAGATTTTTAATCTCCGTATCCGCTTACATATATTTATATATAATCTATTTTTAATCCCTATAATAAAATTGTATAATTCAGATTTTGATCTCCATATCCATTTACATATATTATATATATCTTCCAAGGGGTTTTTTCCCTCCTAGGACTTTTTCCCAGTGTTAGCACGCTGGGTTTTTCTCCTAGGGGGTTTTTTCCACCCCTGGGAGTCAGCCGACATTGGCTTAATGTAGCACCATCTTGTATATGTTACATATTACCACGCTTGCTTGTACAGCTTATTTTTAACCACTTATCTTTTTTTCTGTGCTTCTAATATGTAAAGCTGCTTTGAAACAATTACCAATTGTAAAAAGCGCTATATAAATAAATTTGACTTGACTTGACTTGACTTGAATTGACTGGTGTGAATGACTTAGCTGATGTAAACCTTAGCCTACTATTCTTGAATTGAATGTGACGCTAATAATTTTAGCCAGTTAATATTTAATATTCTTAACAAGGATTTACTAATGTAATAGTAAATGTATCAGATTAAATTCCTACGTAAGTAAAAGTATAAAGTATCCGTAGCCGTAAAATGTGCGTTATAAGTCAAAAGTAAAAGTATTTATTGAAGAGTTTAATGTACAGGATTTTTTCAATCCTTTGACTCAAACCAGGTTTAACCACTAACTGAGGTCTAAACCAGGACTATATACGGTTATCACAGAATCCTGTTCAAAAAGTCCTAATGTCAAAAAAGATAAATTACTGACATTTACAATGCACATTATCCTTTATTATTAATAATATGCGGTCCGATTTTTCCCGTTGCGTCTGTCGTTGCTATGCAACCATGCAGCTTTACAGGGGGTATGGCTTATCTAAATGAGATGTAAATGAGCCCTTTTGTCACTCCCAGCAGGTGAGAACAAGCGAGAACTGCAAAATTAGAGGTCATTTTCTGCCCTTTGAGCTTTTTTGAGTGCCTACCTTCAAATGGCCACAACTTCTCCAAATATTATCAGATTTCCCTGTGTTACACATCGTTGGAAAGCTTTGAGACTACACTTTCAGAATCTGTGAATAACTCAAAATGCCCCAGAACCGACTTGTGTCCCTACTTTCCGTGACTTTTCACATATATATATATGAGCAATATTACACGAGTAGCCATCCGAAATGGCTGTATATCAGCATGGCTGTGATTTGGCCTTAGGTAATCACAGTGTGCTGATATACAGCCATATCAGATGGCTACGAGAGTGATATTGTGTTTATACAACAGTCTGAAAGCACGAGTGTGTAAATAAATAAGAAATAACAACGGAGTGTCTTTAAAACCCTCTTTTGTGCAGAACTACTTCCTTCCACTACGGATTCAAATCTCAAGTTGACAGTTTGACAAAACCTCCGATACTAATTCTAAAACATCACTTTAGAACTAGTAACGAAGGAATATTGAGTCCCTCCATTGAAACTCATTGTCTTTTGTACAGTATTAGAGAGAGAAAGGGAGAGAGAGAGAGAGAAAGAGACAGAGAGATAGAGAGAGAGAGAGAGATATCGCCTGAGCGAGCATTACCTGTGTCTGATATAACATTCATTCTTCAGGTCGATGTCCATAATATTATATCCATTATAAAAATCAGTTTGAATGTCTGCTGAGGAAAGTGATCATTGTATATGTCCTTTTTACAGCTAAAGGAACTTACATACAGCGCTAAAACAACGTCATTTGTTTGCAAATATCCCTTTCAATTTAAAAGTCTCTTGCCACTGACTCATTGAATAAGTCTCATTCACTCGTAAAGTTTTGCCGCCATCTAATGGCGTGTTAATGTAACTTTCACTCAATCCATATTATGCACTAATGCAGTGGTTCCCTATGGTGGCCCAGTAGTGCACAACACAACGCAATTAAAAAAGCAAACATAAGTTCACAACACAACGAAATCGAGCCACAACACAACGAAATCAAGCCACAACACAACGGAATAAAGCCACAACACAACGAAATCAAGCCACAACACAACGAAATCAAGCCACAACACAACGGAAATGCTCCCGACCACTTGGGGGCTCTCAGAGCTCGGTAAAGTTGGTTTTCCTTGCCAATCTATAGAGTCGGCAGTGATATCAATACCACGATTAGTTTTAACAGTATGTAACCACCGTATATCAACATGAAATATTAATTCAAAATCAACTACGTGCAAAATAGCTTCATATTTATACCTGTGAATGATTTGACGCGCTACCCCGGCGCATGATGAAGGGAACGTCTGCCAATTCCACCAAGTGGTTAAAAGTTATAATTTGTATTCATTAAAATTACTTTTAACATTTAAAAACAGACATATTCAAATTCAAAAGCCTGTCAGTCTTACCAACAGGAACTAACAAGCTTTCCGATTTCCGTTGTGTTGTGGCTTGATTTCGTTGTGTTGTGGCTTTATTCCGTTGTGTTGTGGCTTGTTTCCGTTGTGTTGTGGCTTTATTCCGTTGTGTTGTGGCTTGTTTCCATTGTGTTGTGGCTTTATTTCGTTGTGTTGTGAACTTAGGTTTGCTTTTTTAATTTTGTTGTGTTGTGCACTACTGGGCCACCGTAGTTCCCAAAGTGGAGGAGTCGTGAGATGATTTCCAGAAAAAATAAATAAATAAATAAACGATTAGAAATAGCATATTTTATCAATAATTATAACAAAATACTAAAAATAGTAATTAAATTAAACCATGCAAATAAAAAAAGGACATCAACCTTTTGATTTTCCTTCCCCTCGACCGTGACTCCTGAGGTGATTACGACAGATTAACAACATATTAGCAACAGCATCAGTTGCAGGAGGTCAATTTACAGCACCATGTTAAACATTCAGACATGTGCACGTAGCTTCAGCAACTATAAAGTAAGGAGATCGACAAGATTTATGATGTTTGCAAAATAGGCAATGTTAAAAACCAATACTCGGGAAATGCATTGAATCTGAGAGCTCACTTAACATTAACATCTCGACGCCATCCGCGCGGCTGAGTGAGGCGTTTCGATAGAACATGTAATATGTACTGCACACTTTCCTCTCAATAATAAAATAAACACACAACAAAAATGACAGCGGTGGCAGCAGCAAGAAAGCGTCTGATCATAGCGATGTGGATATGTTTGCACCAGCTCTGCAGTTCAGCATTTCAGTGAAGGCATGTTTATTTAAAGAACACTTTATACAATAGACTGCTTGAAAGCAAGCAGCTTTACAGTATTAAATATATATAAAAACAGTCATGGAATAGACTATGCACTTTCTGTTATTAAATAGTTTAGAAATTAGAAACTGCTGTACTGTGAACCTTTAAACACCTAAAGAATCCTGCAGTCACTTTACTATTTTCCCTTTACTCAGATTGCAGGAACCTGGGTGTGCTCTTTGATACCAATCTTTCATTTGAAGGCCATGTTACTAGCATCTGTAAAACCGCATTCTTCCATTAAAAATATATCTAAACTACGACATATCCTCTCATTGAAAAATGCAGAACAGTTAGTTCATGCGTTCATGACCTCAAGGCTAGATTACTGTAACGCTCTACTGGGTGGTTGTTCCTCCCGCCTGATAAATAAACTACAGCTCGTACAAAATGCAGCAGCTAGAGTTCTTACTAGAACTAGGAAGTATGACCATATTAGCCCAGTTCTGTCATCACTGCATTGGCTTCCTGTTAAACATCATATAGATTTTAAAATCTTGCTAATTACTTACAAAGCACTAAATGGTTTAGCTCCCCAGTACCTAAGCGAGCTCTTAATGCATTATAGTCCTTCACGTTTATTGCGATCTCAGTATTCAGGCCAGCTGATAATACCTAGAATATCAAAATCAACTGCAGGTGGTACATCCTTCTCCTATTTGGCACCTAAACTCTGGAACAATCTTCCTAGCATTGTTCGGGATGCAGACACACTCTGTCAGTTTAAATCTAGACTAAAAACGCATCTCTTTAACCTGGCATACACATAACACATTATCAATTTATATTTTCAAATCCCTTAAAGGATTATTAGGCTGCATAAATTAGGTCAGCCGGAACCGGGAACACTTCCTATAACACCAGATGTACTCGTTACATCAGAAAAAGAATAGCATCTACACTAATATTAGTCTTTCTGTTTATCCCGAGGTTTACCGTAGTCATCTGGATCCGGGCCGTATCCAGCTGAGACCAAGGACCGGCGCCATGACCCGACCACAACGCAGCCCTGAAGTATCAGCAGAGATCGAGTCGACTAGATCATCCATTGTGAAGACATCATCAACACGACAGCCAGTAGCACAGTTCATCAACAAACCGTCCATACCGGCGTGATGAATACGATCCTCAACTGGACATGACCACAACGCAGCCCGGAAGTATCAGCAGAGATCGAGTCAACTATATCATCCATCGTGAAGGCCTCATCAACACGACAGCCAGTAGCACAGTTCCTCAACAAACCGTCCATACCGGCGTGATGAATACGATCCTCAACTGGATGGAACTGAAATAAACACTTTGATTGTTGCGATCCTATCAGACTTATGATAGCAACCTGATTCGTAACAAAGCAGTGTTCGCCAGAGGAGAACTGGCCCCCTGACTAAGCCTTGTTTCTCCCAAGGTTTTTTTCTCCATTTTAACACCTGTTTGCCACCTGTTTGCCACCTGATGTCACCTGATGGAGTTTGGGTTCCTTGCCACTGTCGCCTTTGGCTTGCTTAGTTGGGGACACTTGACATTTGATATTCAACAGTATTCTTATAATTTAATCAACAGTGCTTCTGATCTGCCTGCATTGACACTATTCTTTAAGAGCTGCTGTGCAGCCAAAATGATGTACCAGTTATCAATGTAAAGCTGCTTTGACACAATCTGCATTGTAAAAAGCGCTATATAAATAAAGGTGACTTGACTTGACTTGACTAAATTATGCTTTAACTCACATGCTGTTTCCTGTCAAATAAGAGGTCTGCTATTATCATATTTCTCAGAGGTTACTTGTTCATTGCTGAGAAGACTTAATTGACTTGTTTCATATAGGGACCCTATGTCATTACTTCTGTTCTACTAGCATCACCAAACCAAATACATTTTGAAAAGGATTTTTTAAACTTTTGATTGCAGACTTTTCTCGTCAAGTCTGAGTATAGTCTGACATGTTATTAGAGAGAACACTAATAGGGATGTCTTCTTATTAGGAGAAACATCTAAAAAAAGCAGAAGACTTTGTTTATCTTCTACATAATGCTGTCCAGGAGGAAAAAAAAAAGGCATTAAAGACATCTTATTTGTTATTTTTCTTTCCTATGGGAAGATGTTGGTGCAGACAAAGAGCCACAGATAGTTGAATTTAGGTGTCATAATGAGGTTGCTAATTCAGATGCCAAGGGAGACTATAGATTGGCTCTTGTGGCATTTCTGAAATTGACTTTGCTAATTGGTGGTAGAAAATATTTGGTTTATGTAGTTTAAAGGTCAACCGCTGTCAAAAATTTAGTTTTGAAGCGAAACGTTAAATGAGTTTCTAAAATGGTAATCGACTAAATGCCATCGCCACATAGCTTGATTCTGTTCAGATGCCAAAAACATTTCTAAAACTGCTCACATCACAGACTGGAAATTTAGAACGTCATATTGCTTTTGTCATACTATCCTTCATATAAACCACCTCCAATTATGGTTGCCTGGGTATTGCTATGCAGTCTCTAGGGTGTTCTTTGTGGTTGCTTATTGGATCAAGTAAGAGGAAGCCTGCCCTCAAGTCTCTATAATTTTCTGTTCACTATATATGGCTCTAGTTTATATATGCCCCTCCTTCAATGAACAAGTAAATATTTTTATCCATTTTATCATCTGCTTGGTGAAATTTTGACATCTGTTCATTTAAAGTAGTAGAACACCTCCCCTCAAGCTTCAAATTTGAAGTATGATTTATGTCAGTAGCATAAACAGTGCAGGACGAGTTACGCTCTACAATAGTGAGAGTTAGAAGTTTGTTCACATTTCTAACATTAATTTGAGCATTGATGCTTGCCTTAACAAGCTCCAATAATACGAACATTTGCTCAGATTGCTTCCTTTTCTTCAGCCTTGAATAGGACATTTATGTTTAGTCTATAACACAACATGCCAGTAAATCACTTTTAATTAGGTTAAATGCCAGACTATATTGCACCAACTGGTTTTGCTTCTTAATAACTGGCAGCTCATTAGTGGGCTTGTGAGGACAGACTTTCACTCCTGGTAATTAACAGCAACTATGTCAGCTGTGACTGACCTAAGACATCTAAACCTTAAGCTGAGACTGACTTGCAAGATTTTCATTGGTTATGAGGGTTTAAGAGTTGAGGAGGTGACTTGCAGTGAGGGACAAGGCTCAAAAGAGTGCACTTGTAGGTGACATCTCATCCGCCCTTCCAAGGCCTGCAGGGAGATCAATGATGCTGAGATGGCCAAACAAGCTATCTGCATCTACATTAGTATTCTTAGGTGGCACAGGGCATTTAGCAGCCTTCCAGCACAGATGCCATGTCGATAGATTGATAAGACAAGAGATACAAGGACCCTAGAGTCCACGGTCAGAGAGTGATTTCACCGGGCTCATCACACACACGGACAGTCAAGACCATCTCCCTCAGTCAGTTCTATTTTAAATCACATATGTGTCAAATGGAAGCTCAATGCTAATTTTTATGATGAACAAGATGCCATGCATTTTCATGCCACACAGAGAAATTATGATAGACCAAAAACCAGTAAATCAAACAGGATGTTTTTGACATTTAATGTTATTATTAGTGGTGATTTCTAAGGCAAGCATCACTTTATCACATTTATGGTAAACTTCAATGCTGCCTTCATGTGTTATCAGAAATGTGATAATTCCCACTTCTGAAGTCATGATTATGATCTTATCGCATTCAAGTTTCGACATGAGAAGGCATTCATGTGCAATTTTTTACCTAGGAAACTTATTTAAGATAATACTGAGAGCGTGTGAATGCAGCATAAGTATTACATGTTGCTGTGTGACTTGTACCACACAGTTTAACATCTAAATGATCAGGCGCTGAAAGTTACTGGCTGATAATCATTTTATATAGATTTATCGTGGTCTCCAGGCCATTCAGAAGAGGTGATCAGATGATGCAAAACTTATGAGAAACTTTTCTATGCGCAGCTAGAAAAAAACACTATATCAGGCCAAAACAAAGTTTGTTTGGAGTTTGTTTTGTGAGTTCGCAAACAGCATACCAATGTGAACTTTCCAGAAAAGTTCACTCCGGCTGGTAAACACTTTGATACTACCATTGGAAGTGTGCTATGAGGCTCCACCTTCTTTGATATGGAAATCTTCTCTGTTAAATTTTTTCTGTTCAGTCCATCGAGGTCAGATGTTGTGAGTGAAAGCATGAAACACAGAAAGTTGCTTTATGTAAAACTGCTTGCTTTTAAGCAATCTATTGTATAAAGTACTATTGTAATGATGGGTCAACAGCGTGAGGATCCATTTGCAGCGTCTTTATTAAGACAAGACAGCACAATACAAACTTGGACAAAGCAGTAGCGTAAACAGGGACAGGCTTGGGTCGAGACAGGCGGCAATGGATCAAGGTCTTACAACAGGCAGGGATCGTGGCAGGCGGCAAGCAAACAGAGTCCAGGAAACAGGCAGAGATCAGGGTCGGCAGCAAAGGTTCACAGAGGGTAGGCAGTCCAATCGATAACAGGGAAACAGTCCACAAGAAAACGCTCAGAAAAGATCACCAAGGCAAATCAAGACTTCGCGGTGCATGGATGCGTGTGTGAGTGTTTTATGGAGTGAGTGTGATGTGGTGCAGGTGTGTGCGCAATCAGTCCCAGGAATGAGGGCCTATGGGTAATGTAGTCCAGATAGGAACAAGTCAATATTCCGGTGACGGCTCCCTCCGGTGGCCGGGATGAGGAGTCGCGGGAGCCGTATTTGTGACAGAGCCCCCCCCCTGCGAGCGGCTCCAGACGCGAGGAAGCGGGCGCCGGGGTCTACCACGTGGACGAGGGGCCGGTCGCTCCGGATGCGTCCGGTGGAATTCCTCCATGAGTGATGGATCCAGGATATCTTCCCTGTTGACCCAGGACCGCTCCTCCGGGCCGTACCCCTCCCAGTCCACCAGATATTGCAGCCTTCCTCCCCGGCGCCTGGAGTCGAGTAGATCTCGGACCTGATAGGCCTCCTCGACTTCGATGATCAAGGGTGGGGGGTTGCGGGCCTCGGCTCCCGCAGGCTCCTCTCTCGGTCCCCCGGAGGGTTTCAGCAACGACACATGGAAAGTGGGAGAAATGCGATAATTAGCAGGTAAGTCTAGACGGAATGACACAGGGGTAATTTGTTTTAAAATTTGAAAAGGCCCTACAAACCTGGGACTGAGTTTGCGACATGGAAGTCGGAGGCGAAGATCCCTGGTGGATAGCCACACCCATTGCCCAACAGTGTAGCGAGGATTGGGTCGTCGATGGCGATTGGCTTGATGCTCTTGGTGTCTCACTGCCCGCTGTAGGTGATGATGTGCTGACTCCCAGGTCTCCTCACTTCGGCGCATCCACTCCGTGACTGAGGGTAAGTCCGACGGCTGGCCTGACCAGGGGAAGAGTGGAGGTTGGAAGCCCAGGACGCACTGGAATGGTGTGATGCCGGTGGCAGGTTTTCGTAGGGAGTTCTGTGCGTACTCAGCCCACATTAAGTAACGGCTCCAGTCGGCCTGATTCTGATTACAGTAGGTGCGTAGGAACCGTGTCAATTCCTGGTTCATGCGCTCAGTTTGCCCGTTGGATTCAGGATGGTACCCAGAGGTGAGACTGATGTTGACATTAAGCTGTTTAAAGAAAGCGGCCCAGACGCGGGAGGTGAATTGGGGTCCTCTGTCGGATACTATGTCTTCAGGTAATCCATAGAAGCGAAAGACCGCGTTGCACAGGAGTTCAGCAGTTTCCAACGCGGTGGGAAGTTTGGGCAGTGGCAGAAGGCGGCAGGCTTTGGAGAAGCGATCAATGACAGTGAGGATGGTGGTGTTTCCCTGGGACTCAGGCAGATCGGTGACAAAGTCGATTGCGATGTGGGACCAGGGACGTTGTGGAATGGGAAGTGGTTGAAGAAGACCGGCCGGGGCTTGATGTGAAGTTTTAGTGGTTTGACAGGCGATACAGTGATTGAGGAAGGTGGTGACGTCAGCGAGCATGGTCTCCCACCAGAACTGGTTTTGAAGGAGCTGGAGTGTGGCTGTGATGCCCGGATGGCCGGAACTGGGGAAATCGTGGATCTGGTGCAGTAATCTGTCTCGGAGATGTACAGGAACGAAGGTGCGATTAGGTGGACAGGTTGCTGGAGTTGCGATCTGTTCGTTGGCTTGCGAGATTTCTGTCATTATGTCCCATTGCACGGGAGCGAGCAGCAGAGTTTCGGGCAGGATATTTTCAGTGTTCTCTGAGCGTTCTGGTTCATCCGTTTGTCGTGATAATGCGTCCGCCTTTACATTCTTTGACCCGGGTCTGTAAGTGACTGTGAAATTAAAGCGGGTGAAGAACATTGCCCATCTGGCCTGTCGTGGGTTTAAGCGCTTGGCAGATCGCAAGTACTCCAAGTTTTTGTGATCAGTCAGAATTGTGAACGGATGTTTTGCCCCCTCGAGCCAATGACGCCACTCCTCCAGTGCCGCCTTCATAGCAAGTAACTCTCGATTGCCCACATCGTAGTTGCGTTCAGCGGCAGACAACTTACGGGAGTAAAACGCACAGGGGAACATTTTGGGTGGCTCACCCTGTCGCTGGGATAGTATGGCTCCTATGCCTGTATTGGAGGCGTCTACCTCCACAATGAATGGAAGCTCGGGATCTGGGTGACGGAGAATTGGAGCTGACGTGAAGCGCTCCTTCAGTTCTTGAAATGCACGGACTGCTTCTGGTGACCAAGTGAGGCGGGAGGTTTTGCGTTTTGTCATGGTAGTTAATGGAGCGGCCACCCCGCTGAAGTTTCTGATAAACCTCCTGTAAAAGTTGGCGAACCCTAGAAACCGCTGTAACTCCTTCAGTGTGTGTGGCTGCGGCCATTCCAGCACCGCATTGACCTTTCCATCATCCATTGCCACTCCCTCACGGCTGATGATGTAGCCCAGGAAAGAAGTGGAAGTGCGATGAAATTCACATTTCTCGGCCTTGGCGTAGAGTTTGTGTTGGATCAGACGTTGCAGAACTGCTCGGACATGTTGAATGTGTTCGTGGTATGTGTTGGAGTAGATTAAGATATCATCGATGTAAACCACGACCCACCGGTTGAGCATATCCCGGAAGACATCATTGATGAACGATTGGAAGACTGAAGGACTATTGGACAGGCCGAAGGGCATGACGAGGGTCTCGTAGTGGCCAGAGGAGGTGGAAAAAGCAGTTTTCCACTCGTCGTCTGCTCGAATGCGAATCAGATTATAAGCACACCGGAGGTCTAACTTGGTGTAATATTGGGCTTGACGAAGCTGTTCAAGGGCCGCTGGTACTAGTGGCAATGGGTACCTGAACTTTATGGTGATGTCATTGAGGCCACGATAATCAATGCAGGGTCGGAGACTGCCATCTTTCTTTTTGACGAAGAAGAACCCAGATGAAGCGGGAGAGGTAGACGGCCGAATGAATCCTTTAGCTAGTTCTCCCTCGATGTATGACTTCATAGCCTCCTCCTCAGGTTGAGACAGAGGAAAGATACGGCCCTTGGGGGGCGTAGTCCCAGGCAGCAGGTCAATCGCACAGTCACTGGAGCGGTGCGGCGGCAGTTCTGTGGACTTGGATTTACTGAAAGCTAGCGCCAGGTCGCTGTATTCCGCTGGAATGACTGATTCGTGGTCGACTGGGGCTTCATTGACGGCTATGGTATGAATGGCGAGTGGCAGGACTGGACTCAGACAGCGCTGATGACAGGCGGGATCCCACTGGACGATCTGGCCCTCCTTCCAGGAAATGACAGGGTTGTGTATGCGGAGCCAGGGCAGGCCTAGGATGACGGGGTTATTGGGCGAGTGAATGACGTAGAAGCGAATCTGTTCCTTATGAAGAGCCCCGGCTTGCAGACCGAGCTCTGAAGTGATATGTGACACCCTTCCTCCTCCTATGGGCTTCCCGTCTAGCGCCTCCACTGTTAATGGAGAATGACAGTTTGTTAACTGGATGTCATGCTCATGGGTGAAAGTGTCTGATATGAAGTTTCCGGCGGCCCCGGAGTCCAGAAGTGCGTGAGTGGACACAACCCGGCTGTTACAGGTGATTTGGATGGGTATTTTCAGGCAGTTAGATGGGTAATCTGAACTCACCGATCTGGGGTTGGAGACGTTGGGTCTGATTGGGCAGTTTATCTTGACATGGCCAGCCTGTCCGCAGTAGAGACATAGGTGCATTTGGCGTCTTCTCTCTCGTTCTTCTGGTTGAAGTGGGGTATATCCAAGCTGCATGAGTTCTGGGGTGGTTGCGCTGGTTGCGAGGGGACGGAGCGGCCGGCGAGAGCGAAGAAGATTATCAATGTGGATGGCCAGCTCGATGAATGAGGTTAATGACCTGCCCTCGTCACGGCATGCCAGTTCAGCTTGGAGCTCCAGATTCAGGCCTTTGCGAAAGAGAAGTTTCAGCGTGTCCTCCATCCAGTTGGTCTGCGCGGCCAGTGTGCGAAACTGTAGGGCAAACTCCGCGGCTGTGGACTCTCCTTGCGTTAATGTGAGCAGTTGATCACCAGCACTCTTGCCGCCCTGTGGGTGTTCAAACACCTCCTTGAAGCTTTGTAGAAACGCAGAGAAAGTGGGAAACACAGAGCTGTCCTCTCTCCACACCGCCGTGGCCCAATCTAACGCTTTGCCCGTGAGCAGGGAACACACGAAGGATATGCGGCTGATCTCTGAGGAATACAAGGATGGTTGTTGGTTAACAAACAGAGAACATTGTAACAGGAAGCCCTTACATTTAGCAGGATTGCCGTCGAATTTCTCGGGCAGAGCTAGGCGGGGGTTGACTGGTGTCGGCGTGGTCGTCTGACTGATAGCAGCGGAAGGTGGCGGCATGGCAGCCTCGGGAGAGGCGAAGCGGAGACTTTGCAAAGTCTTTACTAGTTCCTCAGTGAGAGAGGAGAGGCGATTCAACTGGTACTGGTGCACCGTGAGCTGGTTGGCTTGTGCTGAAAGCTCGGTGGAGATTTGCATGAGGACTGCTGGATCATTTGTTGGCGAAGTCTTCTGTAATGATGGGTCAACAGCGTGAGGATCCATTTGCAGCGTCTTTATTAAGACAAGACAGCACAATACAAACAGGGACAAAGCAGTAGCGTAAACAGGGACAGGCTTGGGTCGAGACAGGCGGCAATGGATCAAGGCCTTACAACAGGCAGGGATCGTGGCAGGCGGCAAGCAAACAGAGTCCAGGAAACAGGCAGAGATCAGGGTCGGCAGCAAAGGTTCACAGAGGGTAGGCAGTCCAATCGATAACAGGGAAACAGTCCACAAGAAAACGCTCAGAAAAGATCACCAAGGCAAATCAAGACTTCGCGGTGCATGGATGCGTGTGTGAGTGTTTTATGGAGTGAGTGTGATGTGGTGCAGGTGTGTGCGCAATCAGTCCCAGGAATGAGGGCCTATGGGTAATGTAGTCCAGATAGGAACAAGTCAATATTCCGGTGACGGCTCCCTCCGGTGGCCGGGATGAGGAGTCGCGGGAGCCGTATTCGTGACAGCTATAGGCTAAACGTGACGTGACTTTACTAGAGTGCCGAATTACAGCGCTTGTGCAAACATACCCACATTGTTATTATCAGAATCTTATGCTTTATTTAAAAAAACAACAACTTTGTTTTCTCATTTTGTTGTGTGATTATTAAACGCCACTCTCAGCAGTGTGGGCGGCATTGGGATTTTTGCCAGCAGTGTATCGCTGCTCACATATTTTGAACTTCATTTTACCCCCAAGCAAAGAACGAAAAAGAACTTGACGTGAGTATATCAGGGCCTTAATGTCCAAATCAGCAAGATCAGTGATTGTTAGAAAATACTGTCTAATATTGCCAAACTGCAGGGTGTGCACGATAATAAAAGGAGTAATAAAAACTGCATTAAGTCGCAAAGAGTTACTGTTCTCCAAGCGGCTTTCTGTGTGTGCACTCCGAGACAGAGTGAAACACGGTCAACAAAACGTTGAGCTTTGGGTTTGCAACTGTGGTTAAACACACAGAAATGTCAAAATAACCTGTTTGGTGATTCAGGTATTTGCTTAAACACAGTCGGTTATGTCTTAAGTGAACATAAACAGTTAAGAAATAAATTAATAAATTGCATATTCAATTGGAAATAAATTTAATGTGTAATATATTGCAGAGGTCTACAAACTCGGTCCTGGAGGGCCGCTGTCCTGCAAAGTTTAGCTCCAACCCCAGTTAAACACACCTGAAGCTAATCAAGGTCTCACTAGGCATACAAGAGACTTTCAGTGTGTTGTGCTGGTTGGAGCTAAACTCTTCAGGACAGCGGCCCCCCAGGACAGAGTTTGGAGACCTCTGGTATATTGTTTCTGTCCATTCGGTCTTAAAGCGACAGCAGTCAAATAAACCTGCTGCAGTCTGTGTCATTAATGTTAATTAAACAACAAAAGACAATTAGTCACAAATCAGTCACAAGTCACTGCTCTTTAGCAGATACATTAGGATTGATCTATATTTAATTTATACACTAAACTATGTAGTGTTGTTTTAAATTTGATTACCCTACTTTCTGTTGATAAAGACTTGTTTTTAGAGCACTTTAAGTACATTATGGAAGTGTACTAAATGTTCTGAAATAAAGTGTATTTTAGTGCACTTTTTTTCACCTGGGTATTTACTTGCACTTAATTTTTTGATCGAGATATCCCAGGTGAAAAAAAGTACATAAATTAATAAATACCTAAATAGTAACATAGTAGAATAGTTAAAGTGCAAATAATATATATAAATAGTAAATTATAAGCATGATGTCATGTTCACTTAAAGAAAACTTACAAGTATACTTGCAGTACAAAACTACTAAACTAGTAGTTTACTGAGAGTATACATCAAAGTGTACTTTCATAAACTAAAAAAAATTACTAGTATTAAAATAGCAATCTATTAGTATACTTATAAGTTCACTTGTAGTACAGATGCAGTACAAATGAGAAACGTAGTTGTGAACTTAATGTTTACTACTGTTACACTTATGGTGCACTTATGTATAATTTTATGTACTAAAAAGTGGACCAATTTTAACAACAACAACAACAACAAGTGAAGTGACATGTGGCCAAGTATGGTGACCCCATACTCGGAATTTGTGCTCTGCATTTAACCCATCCAAGTGCACAAACACAGCAAAAAAAAAAACAAAGCTAACTCAAACGTAAAAATTTATACGGAGAACCCTTAACACCGCTTGTGCTATACAGACAGGAAAGATACAGAGGTAAATTCACAATCTTATATATTCTTGGCTTGAGCCCTATTGACTTGGGCAAAAAGCAACCACCCAGAACAGTACTACAACTTCAAGAAGCAAAAACACACACACACACCCTAGCAACCGCATACAGTAGCAACAAACTAAGGTTACACTTTATTTGCGATAGTCCACTTTAGATATTCTAATAACTATAAGTAACTTTGCAACTACATTTCAACTAACTCTCAATAGAGTATTAGTAGACTGTTAGGTTAGGGTTAGGAGAATAAGTTGACATGTACTTGGGAAGTTATATAATACCAATGTATAAATAATACAAATGCAGTTGACTGTTAGAAAAGTGACAGAAAATTATTCCTGGGGCAGAATGTAAATATATGTTGTCTTGAACATAAGGTAGAACCACTTCACAGTAATTATTTTCTGTCCCATTAGGGCTACAGGCCCTTTTGTAGACTACAGCATAAGAAACATGTGACATGAATGGCTAATCTGTTCCCCAGCCCTGTCTAGAACCACTGCTGTCAATCAAAGCAGGAGACAGCTCGAACACGTTGTGCTGTCTGTGATCGACTCAACGATGATGCCGATAAGGAATGACACATGCTCACCTTGTTCAAGGATGCTTCATCTACTTGAGAGGGCAAGGGTACTGCATTCCTGCACACCTGTTTTGATAAGGTGAATCACAATAGACTTGAGCGGGATGTGAATAGCTTCTGTTTGCTTGCTATGTCACTGTTAGTGCGACCTTGTCATTCTTCCCATGATGAAGAGATTTCAACACTTTACAATCCACCTGACAAGAATAGAGAGTTTGAGTTAGCTTTGTTTTTGGGAGGGAGGAAGGGAGAGAGAGAGAGAGAGAGAGAGAGAGAGAGAGAGAGAGAGAGAGAGAGAGAGAGAGAGAGATCATCAGACCCATGGGCTCACCCATTTCTCCAAAATGACAAGCTCGAATCTTTCTGGCTGGCTTTATGTACTTTCCTAGGAGTCAGTGTGCACAGGCTAAAGGATCTTTTCCAGCTGAACAATGACTGCCACGAGTATTTACTAACATAACCTGCCCTCCAAACATAGATATATGTTTATATGTCATATGTCAGCATCTTTAAATCATAGGCTGACCTTAATGCAACAATATAGTGTTATTTAAGTATAACACTATATATGGATACAAAATATTATTGAATATAATATCTTAGGCCTGGTATTAAAATGCGTTTTGGTCAACTGGATCACAAGTAGACGAGAGAGAGACACATTCCTGTTTACACCTGGTGTTTAAATCCTTCATTTTTTTGTCCAAAAGGAGGTTATAGAAAAACATACAGAGTTTTTGTTTCTGCTCTGACAGCCGCAAGACGTGTTAGAAATCAGGAATTGTGAGAGAACATTGTGCTTACCCTTAGGAAAAAAGATTTTTCAAGTGTGCTATTAGTATACTTCTTTTAAACTAAAAAATGAGAAAGTATACTTTCAATCTACTTTTTATGTACTTCTCAGAAGTATACACACTGTACTTCTCAGAAATATACTTAAAATTGCAGAAATTGCACTTAAGTATACTTAACTTACTGACAAAAAAGTCTTAGTATACCCAGATGAAAAAAGTATACTTGAATTCACTAAAAAAATACTTAAATACAAGCAAGTACATTTTGTAGTACATTCTTACTTTTTGTGCTAAATAAAAAAGTTATACACTATATATACACTAATTAAAAGTAGTACTTCAGTGCACTTAAAAATATACTAAATACCACTAATACTTCAACTGACTTTTAGTGCATTGAAATAAATTATACTACCGCAAAAATATACAGAGGAGTTTTATTAGTGTATTTCTTAAAAGTGTACTTTGAATGCTTTAAAAATTAGTTCAATCTTAGTAGACTTTTATATAGTAATCCTAAATTTAAATTAAATTGATTTTATTAAAAATATATTGTAAGTACATTTTCCCAACTGTGGTCCTTAAGTACACTTAATATAATTGCACTAATTAGCACTAACACTTAAATTGATTTCAAGTGTAGTCAGATTAATTAAACAAAATATACAGAAGTGTTTTATAAGTGCATTACTTAAAAGTGTACTATGAATGCTTTACATAAAATTTTAGTGGATTTTTTTTATATATATATACTGTTACTAAGTTCTATTTTCATGAAAAATAAAATGTAAAATGTTTACTAAAATTCACAATTTAATAGTAATTATACTTTTAGCATAAAGTACTTAAAGTGCTATATTTTATATATTTTAATGTAAAAGTGCTACTAATGATATACTAATAGTGTACTTGATTGTACTTTTCACGGTTTGCGGGTTCATTGTTGTCTCTCTGTGAGTGTGTGTTGCTGCTGATGAGCTGATCATCCACTTGTGATAGTATTGATGAAAACGCAGGTTTAAACAGGGCCTTATTTAAATGAATAATGTAACCGTAACTGTGTTTACTCCTTGTACAAAAAGGCTAGCTTTCTCTTTCGAACATCTCAAATCATGATGAGATAACATAGATCATCAGGTTTTGCACAAGCATCTGGAGTTCACATGCCAGCTTGAGTACATGCTATCATTAAAGCATAAGGGGGACATATCAAATACTAAGAAATTTTGAAATTTAGAAAATCTGAAACTTTACACTCAAATTGTTATGCTGATAATATAAATTGTATTGAAAAAAATTAAATTAAATTTTTGCTACACCATAACTGTAGTAGATAGTAGTGTGCACCTTCTTTTAATATAATATTATTATTATTATTATTTGTTTTTTGTCGGTGGAAAATGAGGTAAAAGATGTATTTACAAGTTCCCAAGTACTTCCATTTGTAAGGAAGTACAAGTCACAGATTTGATTTAATTTAACAATGTTTGTGAGCTTTTTGACATCTTAACTTTAAAACACATATACAGGAATGTTTTTTTAGATGCTTAGTAGCAAGCAAATTAAACTTTAGCACACCTGTATAGTCTAAAGCCTCATTCAGACTATCAGTCCAAATCCATTTTTTTTGTGCATATCTGATTGGAATCCAATCATATTTAGCAGGTGTGAACCATTTGTCACAGGCTCAAGTGTCTTATATCATTAATGTTTGGCTCAAGGTGGACTCTATGGTCACCCTGGTGAAATTTTCAGGTCTCTATGGTCACCCTGGTAGGCATGGCCACTTTTACTAAAACAGCTATCCCTCTTGAATGGAATGAGATAATTTCAATTTTCGACTGTGAAAACTGCTATAGCTACGAAACAGTCAACTCAATTGACTTGAAAATTGGCATGCGGTGTCTTTGTCCAAGTTGCCACGATTGTCTATGAGGACAATGACGTATTTCGAAAAACATGGCTTCTGTCGGCCAATGAATTTCCAGCAGTTGTCAGACAAAGTTAACAGAGGCCGATCTGAATTAAACTCACTGGGCCTGTTTGACTCAAGGCCCTAGAGCAGGGGTTCCCAACCACGTTCCTGGAGCCAGGGTCTGTGAAAAATTTGAAAGAAATCGGCCACCAGAGGGAACCTTCGTGTTTTTCATGTACGTAAAGGATTGTATATCATCCAATTTTTCGCACATGTCCACGACATTCATACTATATGGCAGAACTCATTCTAAGCAACTTTGCCTCTAGGACCACCGCTGTCAATTTAATTGTTTGTTAAATATTGGAGATTATTTCAAAAACAAAATTGTTAAAACACATATTTCCTTAGTAAACTGCCTGTTTTGACTGTAAATGGCTGAAAATGGTCTCTTCCATCTATGATCTAGGGTGGTTACAGGCTTGCTAAATAAAACATAATACCTTCTTACACATGAGTTTAAAGTGCTTGAATCTGTTAATTGCTGCTTGCAGCTATATTTTAGATTAGATCCCAATCGAATAGACAAATAATAAGATTTGCACTGACAGTGTGAACATAGCCTTAGTCTTATGCCGATGACCGAACCCTAGAATAAAAGACAACCAAGGTGAAACTATTTGTTTCAGACTTTGAGAGGTCCTATTTCCTATTGTGAATCATTTTTTTAATGAATTGATGAAAGCCATTCATTGATTATAAATGAGCCAGTTATTTTCATGGGTTATAATCTTTATGGTTTATTACACATTTAGGAGCTCAAATGGAAAGACCAGAATTCATCGTCATCTGGGAATGGGGGGACATAGGAGCATTTTTCAATTACTTAGCGAGACAACAAGTAATCTAAATAACCTCTTCTCTCTGTTCGAGCTCAGAACCACTGAACAACATCAAATTAATATAGACATTTGGAATTGTACATGTTCATGTCTTGGTTTATTTGAGAACGACACTACTTTTCCCTGCTGGAATCTTCCTGGCTTCCATTCAATAAAGTTCAAGTAGCCTAATCTAGCCATAAAGATGTCAATCACTGTTACATGAGATAATGCTCTCTTATACTACAATTGGTTAAGAGATTCTGATTGCTTTATATATTAAAACAAGGAAATGTAAACCAAGATGGAGTATTAAATTTATTGAATATATCACTTTTTACTCCCCCTCTCTCTCTAGGCATAGATTAGGTTTTTAGCATGGCTATATAGCCAAACACCCTTTAGACTCACAAGTTTTTCAATAAGCAATCCAACATAACCTCAAATTGCCTGCAGCACCTGTGTGTTTTACATACCATCTCTCACCAGGGTCTCTGTGGCTAATGACTGGAGGGTTGCAGATTGAAGAAAGTTGTTGTCGTTTATGCACACTTCCCACATGGCTCATTGTGTTGTTTTCATGCTCCTGTCGATTCTAAGGTAATGGAGACTGAAGCGAACAGCAGGTGTCAGAGACTTTTAGAGAACATACAAGGGGAGGGCATCTTCATTATTATGGCCACACTTTCTATTACTCATATGCAATTTTGCCTTATCTTACCATAGCTAGCGAGTGACATTCCATATAGTCCAGCCAAAATTCTCAGCATCTCCTAGAGAGTTTTTCATGTACTCTATAATGGTGTTTTAACATGGGTTTTATCTATAAGTGACATTTTACAGTCTAAATTCAGGATTAGGCCTACATGTCTATGCCCCTGTTTCACAGACAAGGCTTAAGCTAGTCCTAGACTAAAATGCATGTTTGAGCTTTTTTAACTGAAAATAACTTGCACTGACATATCTTATGTTATATTCTCTAATATAAATGAGTCTTTGAAAATGTTTATTAATCTAAATGAATTCATAATGTAAAAAATCATTTGAAATTAATGAAGACTTGTTTCGTCCAGAGTTTTTGAACAAATCTCTTGAATGAATGATTAAATGACAGATCAAATAACTTTTAACAGTCACTGGGTGCCACCTACTGGCATAACAATATAAGAGATACAATGTTTATTTCAAGCGTAACATTAGTTTCAAAGGTCATTTACTCATTTTGATAGCTGCCGCCACATCAGCGTTTATATCTGGACTATAAACTTTTATCCCAGTACTTTTGTTATTATTCGATGTTTGCAGTACAGAAATAGCAACACTGTGTAGTTGAAAGCACTGTTTATGAAGCTGTTTCAGACATAGATATATATCTTAGGCTACATCGCTGCTTCCTCTGGCTCAGTGGCAGCGCGAAATCAGGTTTAAATATTCCGGTGTGATCATATTTTAAATTAAACAATATAGCCCAATCATTGACATTTAGGAATAACATCGTGTGTTTTTTTAATCAAGATCACAATCTTTTAATGATCAATCGTGCATACATGTGGGACTATATAGCCTATGTATTTTTGTATGTCAAATTTATACCAGACCTCAAAAGTAACCCGGGCCCTAATGGACTTGTGGTAGAATTTTTTGTTATGCAAGGTTCTGGGTTCTAATCCGGCCATTTATTATTACCTTTATTTCTCATTAAAACCAAAGATGTTCATCAGTGATTATATATCAAAAGCAGAAACACATTTGTGTCCCTTATGTTTTGTGATTTCACTGGAACAAAAAGAGTCTCCACAAGAGCGTTAAAGGGATAGTTCACCCCAAAATTTTAATCATTAAATCATTCTTTCAAAATCACACATTCATTGGTAACACTTTAGTATAGGGAACACATATAATCTATTAACTATGACTTTCCCCTCAATAAACTCCTAATTTACTGCTTATTAATAGTTAGTAAGTTTGTTGTTAAGTTTCGGTATTGGGTAGGATTAAGAATGTAGAATAAAGTCATGCAGAATAAGGCATTAATATGTGCTTATTAAGTAGTAATAAATAGCCAAAATTCTAGTAATATGCATGCTAATAAGCAACTAGTTAAAAGAACCTAAAATAAAGTGTTACCCATTCATTCAATTCATTCATCAATGATACACCTTAGTTTAGAACAGTGTTTGTTGATGCCAGTAACTGGCAATCTAAAATATTAACTTCATGTTCATTATTTTAATAAATAAAGCAATAGATCACCCTTTCATTGCCTCTTCACCTTCACAATTTTAGAATAACAAAATTGTTTTAATTTTGTCAGAAATTTGATAATATTCTTGAAAAAAGTAATAAAATACAATATCACAAGTTAAAAACAGACATTTTGTTAAAAATAAGAATGACTAACTTTTACAATAATTTACTCTTGCTCATTAATGAGGATGTATCATGTGTAACTGGATGAGGGTGGTAATCTTGTCAAAGGTGAAGGCTCAGACTACAGAGGGTCAGGTTAAATTCTTCTAAAAGGATGGTTTAATTTGAAAATGGAGCATTCCTACTGAACTCAGCTCATAGGTGGAGTTTCAGTTTTGTTTTTAGGGATGCAAGAATCATAACAGTGGGAAATGTATACAAAGTTTCATTGTTGAGAAACACAAAACAAGACTCATGGGGGTTGTCATGATGATGGTTTATGAGGCAAATCGAGACTGCTCTGCCGCTAATATAATGCATATTTTAAGTTTAAGTTTTTCTATAATAATAAAGTGTTTTAAGATTGTAATCAGATGCTAATTCAGTCATAACCATCTACTTTATTCACATGCTCTAGCAATGATAAACACACTCTTTTCCCCAAACTGAATAGAAATTCAGTATATCATGACTGATTCACTTCTCTTTCTACTACAGTAGCACATTCTGTTCATCACTAGATGGCAGTAGTGCCTAAAATCAATACAAGTTCCATTATGTCAGTCAGTGCTTACATTTTAGGATTATATGCAGGAGATACTCTGCTGAAAATGTTAATGTATGAATTCTATAGGCTCATAGACACAAAACATATTCATCATGACACATGTGCTTTATATTTAAAAGAATACTTTTTGAATTTAACATTTAGAGGCAGCACACTGCATCTCTCATTTCCCACTTCCAAGACCAGATTGTCTGAGCAATGTTATCCAAATTAATTTTATAGCTCTATTCTCTTCCTGTATTTGAACAATTGTCTTAGTAGCTTTTACTAATGAATTTTAAGAATAACATCTCAACCAACATTGAGGCTGGTTTAAAACAAGGCTTAAATGAAACAACAGAGAACTTCCTTAAGTCCCCTGAACTGAGAAATCTATAAAAAAGCAACCTCAGAGCAATAACAATTTAATCTGGGCCTAGGAAAGCAGCTAAACATGAACAGCTTTCAAAGTCTGTGTGTTAAGTTTTAACTTGCGCAAATTAATGTGGTAACGTGGAATATGAAGGTTAGACAATGAAAAAGGATTTTATTTATATTATGTTTTGTAAACATTATTATTATTATTATTTAATCTTTCTTACCTTTGACAGAATTCCAGTTTATTTTAATGCCAACGTCAGTACAGGATATTTACAACAACATTTGGCTGACTGTGAATTAGCCCTAAAATAATTTCTCATGCTGTTCTCTTTATTGGCTGGAAATGATGACACAAGCAGCTCTATTTGTGTATGTCAAAAGCGTCTGCACAGCAAATGTAGCACAGGTGTGTGGAGTGGTTGTGTGGACAATGTTGTCCGTTTTTAACACAGACATGCTAATGAATGCGGCGTGCTCTGCTGCTGTCCCTCTGCTCCCTGTGTAATAATCAACTCTCATTAGTCAAAATAACAGTTCTGCCTATTTAAAACAGAAGCAACAAAAAAACTTTACTGTCAGTAAAAAAAAAATAATATTCTAAACGGTTTAATGATCCTTGCTTTGCTCAGTGCTTCTGAGGATTACTTTACCAAATTCTGCTCTCTTTTAAAGTTTGATTAATTTACATTAAATTACTTACTTATTTGATTAATTTACCAGTGTTTCAAATATGTAATTTGTAGGAGTGCACAATATCAGTATCATACAGCATTAGCACTTTCAAAATATTGATATATGTCTGTTTGGACTGATATTGAAACTAGCTCAACTGATGATTTTACAAAATATAAAAAAATAAAAAAATAAATATTTATTTGCATTGTACAATTTTTAGAGGTGCATGCCTTGTCACAGACACGCCAGGCTCCAGCACCGTCCAATCACAGCGTGCACCATCCCCTGAATACTAATCACCGTCACCTGCACCTCATCAGCACGCTCATCACCAGCACTACATAAGACACTCACACACACAGTCACATTGTCCGGTCTCGTTTGCATCAAAGGACTTACCTGTATGCTTACCTCAAGGACTCCGTTCGCTACTTACCTGTCTTCCTGGTCTCCGAGTTCCTTCCTACGTCTTCTATCTGGTGTGAAGTGTTGTCTGCAGTCATCGATTCCATTCAACAAGTATCATTCTCCTTGGCCACTCTGCAACCACAAAAGGACAGTATCATTCTCCATATCATTCATCAGTCACGAACTTGCATCTGCTTACTCACCTGTTGTCACCAATATACTCTGCTTGTGTTCAGTAAACTACCTGTTATCTCCTGTCTCCTGGCTGGTCCTATTGTAACAGAAGACCGGACCTAAACAGCGGAACACAAGCATGAGTCACTCAGATCCCTTCCAGGATTTGGTGGATGCCTTTCGTCGCACTTTCAATGTGCAACCACCGCCACCAACAGCACCGCCAGCTCCAGCTCCCGCCAACACTTCCGCATCCACCATCACTTCTCCATCACTGCCCGTCTACACCAGTCCCATGGCCCAACCGGCGCCCTACTCTGGTTCGGCGGAGGACTGCAATGGATTCCTCCTGCAAGTTTCCCTGACCCTGGAGATGCAACCGCACTTGTTCCCCACTGACTACTCAAAGGTAGCGTTTCTCATTTCTCAACTTTCTGGTAAAGCGTTGCAGTGGGCTGATTCCATCTGGTCCCAGAACAATCCCGTGACACAAAGATATTCTGACTTCATCGAACACTTCCGGGAAGTGTTTGGAAAACCATCATGGGACTCGTCTATCGGTGAGAAACTGTATAATTTACGACAAGGAAAAATGTCTGTTAACGAATATGCTCTCCAGTTCAGAACACTCGCCGCCAGGAGTGGTTGGAACGAAAAAGCACTGCTGACGTCATACCGTCAGGGATTGGATCCTCGAGTGCGGTTGCATCTCGCTGCATACGAGGACACCATCGGGCTTGAACGCTTCATCCAACTGTCGACACGCTTCGCCACTCGTATGCAGTCGTGTCTCGAAGAGCACCAGGGTCAGGTTCTAACCAACACCTTCCTCTGCCGACCAGAATCTGTCAGCACCCCAGAACCAGCTAATGAACCCATGCAAATTGAGTCTTCACAGCTGACCTCTGCGGAAAGACAGGGAAGGCTGACCCAGAATCTTTGTTTATATTGCAGATTACCAGGGCATGTACTCTCCTCATGCCCAACACGTCCTCCAAGCCCCATGGTGAGTGCCATTATCCCTACCCTCCAGTCGTCTAAACCACTCACCACTACTATAACTCTTACTGCTGCCGATGTTTCTCTTCCAGTATCCGCCCTCCTTGATTCTGGGTCAGCGGGAAACTTCATCACTGGCGCCCTCTGTCGTCAGCTCAATATCAAGACCAAGAACATGCCGTCCACCTACCAGATCCACTCAATAACAGGCAAACCTGTGAGTAGAAGATACGTCAATCGGATTACGAATCCCGTTCAACTACAAATCGGAGTGCTGCATGTCGAGGACATTCAACTGCTGGTTCTGGAGGGTTCCACCGCTCAGGGAAACATCCGACCATCGACTTCCCCTGCTGCCTCTAGCTTCTTCTTCATGGCGAAAAAGGACAGAGGCTTGCGGCCTTGTATAGACTACCGAGCTCTAAACTCCATAACCGTCAAGTTCAGATACCCCCTTCCCAGCTGCCCTGGAACACCTCCGCGGTGCCACTGTGTTCACCAAGTTGGACCTCTGCAGCGCCTACAATCTCGTCCGGATACGTGAGGGGGACGAATGGAAGACTGCCTTCGTCACGCCCACTGGGCACTACGAATATTTGGTGATGCCGTATGGTCTGGTCAATGCCCCCTCCGTCTTCCAAGACTTTATCCACGAGATGCTCCGGGAGTTCCTCCACAAGTTCGTGCTGGTATACATCGATGATATCTTGATCTACTCCCGGAGTATGGCCGACCATCAACGCCACGTTGCGGAGGTCCTGCAACGCCTGAGAGACTTCCAGCTCTTCCTCAAAGCCGAGAAATGCTCCTTCCACCAGTCCTCAGTGCAGTTCTTTGGTTATAACATCGACCACAGTGGCATCCGGATGGACGAGGGGAAGGTGGCAGCAATCAAGGACTGGCCAACTCCCACCTCCATAAAAGAGCTCCAGCGTTTCCTCGGCTTCGCTAACTTTTATAGAAGATTCATCCAAAATTATAGTTCCATCATCAACCCACTCACAAGCCTCCTCCGCAACAAGCCCAAGTCTCTGTCCTGGACACCAGCTGCCACAGAAGCTTTCAACACCTTGAAACAAGCCTTCACGACCGCTCCACTCCTGGTACACCCTGATCCAGACAAGGCCTTCGTCGTCGAAGTCGACGCCTCAACCACCGGAGTTGGAGCGGTACTACCTCAGCAGCAGGGGAACCCGAGCCGACTCCATCCATGTGCCTTCTTCTCCTGCAAGCTCAACCCGGCGGAGGTGAACTATGACATCGGCAACCGAGAACTCTTAGCTGTCACAAGAACCTGGAGTACCTCCGAGCCACCAAGAGATTCAACCCCAGACAGGCCCGTTGGGCTCTTTTCTTCACACGTTTTAGCTTCACTATTTCCTACCGTCCAGGCTCCAAAAACGTCAAAGCGGACGCTCTGTCACGTATTCATGCTCCAGATGAAACTTCCGAGAAACCCGAATCCATCCTACCTGAACAGTTGATCGTCAATCCCATCTCCTGGTCTCAAGAGACTCTTCTCTCTTCCAATGCCTCCACCAACACTCCGCCGGGTTGCCCCCAGGGCTTGCGATACATCACAAGGACACGGCGCACTCCACTGATCCACTCGGCACACTCCTCACTAGGCACTGGCCACCCGGGGGTCAATGAAACCCTCTCGCTGCTGAAGGAGCGCTTCTGGTGGCCCAATATGGCTGCCGACGTCAGAGGGTACGTGCAGGGATGCCAGGAATGCGGCATGTCCAAAAGCCCACGCCATTTACCATCCGGCAAGCTTCTTCCTCTGCCCGTTCCCAACCGACCCTGGTCACACCTAGGAGTAGACTTTGTCACGGATCTCCCAACCTCCAATGGATTCACATGTATCTTCGTAGTCGTGGACAGGTTCTCCAAATCCTGCCGACTCATCCCTCTAAGAGGCCTGCCCACAGCCATGGAAACCGCCGAGATCATGTTCAACAACGTCTTCAGATACTATGGAATCCCCGAAGACATCGTGTCCGACAGAGGACCTCAATTCATATCACGGGTATGGAAAGCCTTCTTCTCGCTCCTAGGTGTGACCGTGAGCCTCTCCTCGGGATACCACCAGCAGTCGAACGGGCAGACGGAACGTAAAATCCAAGAAGTTGGGCGCTTCCTCCGTACCTTCTGCCACGGCCACCAGAACTCTTGGAACCAGTATCTGGGTTGGGCCGAGTACGCACAAAACTCCCTCCGCCAATCCACCACCGGCCTAACACCGTTTCAGTGCGTACTCGGTTACCAACCCCCACTGTTCCCCTGGTCCGGGGAACCATCAGACGTACCATCAGTAGATTACTGTTTCCGAGAGAGCGAGAGGGTCTGGGACTCAGCCCATCACCAGCTACAACGGGCCCTTCGTAGGCGCAGGATGACCGGGGATATACGACGTTCCAAAGCCCCAGCTTACCAACCCGGACAGAAGGTCTGGCTGTCGGCCAGAGATATCCGCATGCGCCTACCATACCGTAAGCTGAGTCCCAGATTCATTGGCTCATTCACCATCACGGAGCAGGTCAACCCAGTCACCTATAAGTTGCAGTTACCACCAGAGTATCGTATTCACCCAACCTTCCACGTATCACTGTTGAAACCTCAGCACCCTTCTGTTCCTCTCCCCACAGAGCCTGGTGTGACCGAAGCCGAGCCCCCCCTTCCACTTATACTGGAAGATGGAGCTGCATATGAGGTGCGAGAGATCTTGGACTCCCGGCGTCGTGGCGGACAACTCGAATACCTCGTGGAGTGGGAAGGCTATGGCCCAGAGGAACGTTCCTGGGTACCACGCAATGACATCCTAGATCCCAACCTGCTGGACTCCTTCCACTCGACACATCCCAACAGACCTGCACCTCGTGGAAGAGGTAGACCGCCATGACGTCGGGGTCCGCGGCCCTCAGGAGCGGGCCGTGGAGGGGGGGGCACTGTCACAGACACGCCAGGCTCCAGCACCGTCCAATCACAGCGTGCACCATCCCCTGAATACTAATCACCGTCACCTGCACCTCATCAGCACGCTCATCACCAGCACTACATAAGACACTCACACACACAGTCACATTGTCCGGTGTTGTTTGCATCAAAGGACTTACCTGTATGCTTACCTCAAGGACTCCGTTTGCTACTTACCTGTCTTCCTGGTCTCCGAGTTCCTTCCTACGTCTTCTATCTGGTGTGAAGTGTTGTCTGCAGTCATCGATTCCATTCAACATGTATCATTCTCCTTGGCCACTCTGCAACCACAAAAGGACAGTATCATTCTCCATATCATTCATCAGTCACGAACTTGCATCTGCTTACTCACCTGTTGTCACCAATATACTCTGCTTGTGTTCAATAAACTACCTAGTGATTTAGCCATTTTGCCCAAATATTTGCAACCATTTATCAATTCAAAGTAAGCCTTCACATAAAAATTGTTTTCGTTAAAAAATTATTAATGTTTTTATATTCTAATATATTAAAAACTTAATGCTGCATTACTGTGTATGAACACTGCTATATAATTTATTTTCAATTTAGTTTATTTATTTGACACAATACACATTGTTTCAAAGCAGCTTTACAGAGAATCATGTTAATGTTCATAATACCTTGCCTAATGCTTAATTGTCCACATTTAGCAGTTTAGAGCAGAGCGATAGTCAAGTCTTATCACTTAATATTCAGCAATATTATTGATTTTACTGCATTGACACTAGCGGATGAAGCTGCTGCCAGTATTGTCTTCTGTAGAGCTGCTTTACAGCAAAACTAGTTTAATAATGAATGGATGTTACACAGTTATTGAACTGAACTGAATAGAGCTGAATAATGACACTACAATCTTGCTAAAGCTGCATTACAGCAGAATTTGCATCCGTTTCATGATGTTTGATGAAGTTTGCATCATTATTTCTGTTACTTTCTTGTTTATTACTGTGAAGCTGCTTTGAAACAAAACCTATTGTATAAAGCACTATAAAGATAAAGGTGACTATAGGATTGTTTATATTTGACAATGATATAATGTAAACACTTAAGCAGTTGAGATTTGTTATATAGTACTGAATATTGTGTTGTTCTGAGTGTACTGTACAGCATGTGTGCAGATAAACTTTTTTTTATTTATGGTAGTTGCAATTTGGAATTATTAATTGTATAAACTGTAAGGTTTTTAACTATTTTGGTGTAGTGACAAGCATAATTACTATTTGGTGAAGTGCATCTCTGCCACTGTTAAATGATACATATAAACAACAGGATTTTAGATTTTACTGTACAAACTAATATTATAATATTACTAGTTCTTATATATGATTGTTTGTTTTATGTTTTATAACCGATGTTGGTGTAACACATTACAAGTAACACAAGTTAGAATACTTTTTTCAAGTAACGCATTACTTTTAAATTTACAACAACCTTTTTTCAAATAAGTAATGAAGTTACTTTGTAAAATCGTAAGTGCAGATGTGTTGTGTGCGCTATGTAAACATGAAGGTTATTGTAGTTCTAGACTAAATGTGAGCATTTACTCATCTCACCTGCACAAAAACAGATTCAGTATTCCTCAAAATAAATAGAAACAGTGAAATGCAAACTCAGAATATTACACAAACCTGCAATAATTAAACATGTTAAATAACACAAATACACTATGTATTAATCTCACTTTACTAACCAATGTCTTTGCTGCTGACCTTTGATGATCCAATTTAACCATACAAATAAGCAAAAATTACTTAAACATCACATTTGTTCCATTTTTTATTTATTTATTTATTTGTTTTTATTGCTGAAGTAATAGTGTTGAACTTTCTTCTCCTGCATCCTATTCTTCTGCTATCCAGAATGGCGGATGTTTGAGCTGCGGCTTCTACTGTATAGGTGTTTCCCCCCTTTTTTTCAGCCAGGAAAGCAAGTATGAGAGAGAGGGAATGAGATCAGGACATGACGCAGGCTGGACTCAGACTGAAGTCCCATGGGTCAGCAAGTTGTATATGTCATGATCATGTGCACAGCCGACTGCACCACAGGAGCTGTGGGCTCTGGATTGTTCGTAGATTGTTCTACGGGGCAGTCGTGGCCTAATGGATAGAGAGTTGGACTTGTAACCCAAAGGTCGTGGGTTCGAGTCTCAGGTCCGGCAGGGATTGTCGGTGAGGTGAGTGAATGTTCAGCGTTCTCCCCACCTTCAATACCACGACTGAGGTGAGACCCTTGAGCAAGGCACTACGGTCCAAGGCCCCAACTGCTCCCCGGGCGCCGCAGCAATGGCTGCCCACTGCTCCGGGTGTGTGTTCACGGTGTGTGAGTTCACTGCTGTGTGCGCACTTGGATGGGTTAAATGCAGAGCACAAATTCCGAGTATGGGTCACCATACTTGGCCACATGTCACTTCACTTCACTTCACTTCAACCGTATTCATGCAGTAATAATGCAGTGTTGAGGCTTGCACGAACAAACTCAGTTACAGGTTTACAAGATAATAAAATAAATAAATTAATAATCAATCCAACTCAGTTTAAGTGGTAACACACTGTTTGTGACTGTGTCCATGAGCACATGCACATGAAAGTACGACATTTGTATTATTTTTGTATACACATATGTGTATACAACATATATATATGTATACATATATATGTATACATATATATATGTATATATATGTAAGTGATATTTATTTTAGCGCAAAATTAAAAATTCTTAGAATTTGTTGCAGAGCAGACTTAAAGCAGCATGTCTAAGGGTTGAGCAATTATGGACTTTCGCACCTGTGTTAGGCGCAGGGCTATGCACTATGACTGTGCGTTACATCTTATGCAATTTCCATGAGAGTGCTAAATCAAAGTGCAACATTCATACTAGTGTGGATGAGAGTGCTTTGTGCTATCAGTGAATTATATGCACAACACTGTGGGTGTATGTGAGGTTCATGTAAAAGGCGCAAAACTTCATTTGCTATTTTTATGAGAAATAATGCTGCCTTCACGTGCTATCAGAAATTTGATAATTCTCACTTCTGAAGTTGTGATTACAAGCTCATCGCATTTAAGTCTCGAAATGGGAGGGCGTTCATGTGCAATTTTACCTAGGAAACTCATATTTACAATAATTCCAAAAGCGCATGAAGCACCATAAGTCACAATCCATGCATTTGCAGCTAACGGATCCCACCAGCAGGTGCAATCGAAGTGCATGTCGTACAATCTGGAATAACAGTGGAACATAAAATGATGTAATTGTCCCTGACAATTACAGTTAAAACTAACCATGATGCTGATCAATATGATTAATTATTTACTATACTTATTTATTACATTGTGTATTCAACAGAGACTATGACCACTTTGACATACTAACAACCACAATAAAAATACAGGGTTCATTATACTCACCCCCCTAAACCTCACTCCCATCCGGGCCACGGCACCAATGTAACCCCTCCTGTTCGAACTGCCCGCCTAAGCGGGGCTCGGACCGGGTCTACCGGCATGGGAGTTGGGCGCTCTAACAAGGAGGCTAAAGACTGCAGTCTCTGGCGTTAGTTGCTAGAGCACACTCTTGAGATCATGGGAGTGAGGTTTACACACATAGCTCTTACCGGCCTACGTCCGTTATACAAGTAGCTTTACCTGAAGCTGAGGTGAATACTAAAGGTGCACGGTAACACATACCATCACGGTAACACATATATTAACAACATAAGATGTACTGTAACAAAACCCCAACGTACATCACTGATAACAAAAAAAACTAAGAAGAAAAATAATTACTTAAATGGAAAACCATAAAATGTCAAGTGTCACACAGGGAATTCTGGGAATGTCAATTTATAGTTTTAAATTATGAGATGACATGTGAAATGTCCCATTAGATCTATTACAGTTTTTCCAGCATATGTAGTATGAGAACTTACTGTTAAACAATTAGCAAGATTTACCTTATTGTTTTTCAGTCTTTCACTGTTAAAATTCTGATCATTTTTTACAGTGTACACAACATTGCTTTTTGTCATAGGGAATACAACCAGTCCACCACTACACGTGTTTTACATTGACAAATTTAACACACCAGAGATGTCAAGACAACACTGATTAGTCTCAGGGAAGTATAGGATCATTTGCTGAACAACACAAGGATCTTCAACAGCTCACACACACTGGGATTGTACCTTACACACAGAATAATGAGTATCAGGGCTGACTGTGTACAATCTCTTTCATGAGGTTTATTACAGAAGCTCTTGCGAGAGCCAGTGCCAGCACATACTCCATTACACTCCCACATTAATGCCATTCATCTGCATCCTGTTACACAAGCAACTCACGGCTACAGACAAATGATGTACAAATGAAGTGGAGATCTTAGCAGAACGAGGTGTGAAAAATGCTCATGAATGTTTGAGAAGAGACAGTATGTAATTGTTCAAGCTCTCTCTTATTTTTTTAAACTTTATTTTGTAATACAAAATACCTGGAGGTCTTCAAAGGGGGGCCTCCCCAGTCATCTAAACCAAGGGGAACTCTAGTCATGGCCCTGATCCTCAGTGCTTAAAGCTATAGTGCATTATCTGTGTTTAGTTTAAGAAATGTTAAATGCTTTACATGGATGAAGAAAGTGTGTGAAAATCTGTGAGCTGGAAAAATGAGGACCTCATTAAACAAACAAGACACATTTAGTCCCTATAAGAATGCACACTAAAGGAGATTGTGCAGGGCATTATTTTCCTTTAAGCATCAAAGGGACATTGCTGTTATATGGCCTACTGAATTTATTAAATAATCAACTTTGATGGCCTGGATGCTCATGCTCTACAGTAATGTATATGGTAATTATGTTCTCTTTGCAACTGTCTCCAAGACAACTCACATGAAAGTGATTGTTGACGTCTATATTTATGGTTAAAAAAAATCATCTTGCATTCTTATTTTCCAGCCTTATTAATGTCATTTTGAATGTGGTGCCACATCGCGTCTATATTTGACACTTTTGTGGATACAGTGATTTGGAATGTCCTTTGAACAACTTATGCAATTGAAAGTTGCAGTGCATGACAGACTGCAGTCCAAAGACAAACTCTCCAGTGCTGTCTCCACAGTTGTTGTCTATACAGTAGTACTAAAAATGGAATAGATTTTCCTTTGCGTTTTTCGTGAACAGACGACAATGTTGTCGAAACGATCCCCTTTCACACAGATCCGCGAAAACGGATAAAACCGCTGTATTACTCATGCCAGGCCAGTAGTTGGCGATGAAATTCACATTTTTGTACTTTACATGGAGACAATAACAGTACTGTTTCCAATAACTCCCATTTTCAAAAGTTTAAATGAACAGCCAAAACGCATACAAAGCTGAACTTTGTGGAAGGTAGATCTCCAGGAACAGGATTGGGCACCCCTGCTTTAGATGTTACCATATGAAACAGTTTTTCGATCTTATTCATCTCTGTATATATCTCTATACCTCTAATTTATGGTTCTTTAAAAAAAAAGCAAAACAAACAAAAAAACCTTCAGACAAAGCTTTTTCAACATCAGTGTGTTTTGAAAAATGTTTTTCTAAGTAAAACCATTTTGAAGTATAACTTTTTTGGTAACACTTTAGAATAGGGAACATGTATTCACTATTAACTACGACTTTTCCCTCAATAAACTCCTAATTTACTGCTTATTAATATTTAGTAAGTTAGTTGTTAAGTTTAGGTATTGGGTAGGATTAAGAATGTAGAATAAGGTCATACAAAATAAGACATTTATATGTGCTTAATAAGTACTAATAAACAGCCAATATTCTAGTAATATGCATGCTAAGAAGCAACTAGTTCAAAAAACCCTAAAATAAAGTGTTACCACTTTTTTACTCTGTTTGTCTCAAACTTTGATATAATGTCCTGATGTTTGTTTGTCAAAAATGAAAGATATCCCTAAACTGTGTAAATTAATGCAAAGTACAAAGAGCACTCTTATTACAATCTACCTGTCAAGGATACACCAGGCTCTCCAGTCACCACCACTCAGATCTCCCTCTCATCCGATTACTGATTACCTGCACCTGTCCCTCATCAGCACTTCACTCAAACCAGTTTAAAGAGCACACACTCTTTGGCTGCATTCAGACTGTCAGTCCAAATCCGATTTTTATGCACATCCGATTGAAATCTATGGAGCCCCGCACATGACATGCAAGAAAAAAAATTAAATTGTGCGCACAATTTACTAATTCGCTCGCTCGATATACTAAATTGTGCGCACGATTTACTATTTCATTCAACAAAATATTAAATCGAGGGAAGGAAACAGTAAATTGTGCGCACGCTTTAGTAAATCGAGGGAACAAATTAGTTGTTACAATACAGATGGCTCAGAGACAGAAGATCACAGTTAAGGTATTTATTAAGACACAAGCAGAGGTTTCGTCGAACACAGTCAAGTCAAGTCAAGTCAAATTTATTTATATAGCGCTTTTTACAATTGGTAATTGTTTCAAAGCAGCTTTACATATTAGAAGCACAGAAAAAAGATAAGTGGTTAAAAATAAGCTGTACAAGCAAGCGTGGTAATATGTAACATATACAAGATGGTGCTACATTAAGCCAATGTCGGCTGACTCCCAGGGGTGGAAAAAACCCCCTAGGAGAAAAACCCAGTGTGGTAACACTGGGAAAAAAGTCCTAGGAGGGAAAAAACCCCTTGGAAGATATATATAATATATGTAAATGGATATGGAGATCAAAATCTGAATTATACAGTTTTATTATAGGGATTAAAAATAGATTATATATATAAATATATGTAAGCGGATACGGAGATTAAAAATCTGAATTATAGATGCAGCCAGAACTGGATCTGTAGGCCCATTGTCTCCTGGGCCACGTTGTAGTCAGGTCCAGGCACAGGTTCTCCATCTGATCTGGATACGGCCTGGGTCCAGCACCCGGCAAACCTCAGGATAAGCAGAGAGACTGATATTAGCGTAGATGCCATTCTTATTCTGATCTACAGGTATATCTAGTGTTATAGGAAATGTTCTCGGTTCCGGCCGACCTAATTATTGCAGCGTAACAATCCTTTAACGGATTTGAAAAAATGTTTATGTATTGATAATGTGTTATGTGTATGCAAGAGCAAAGAGATGTGTTTTTAGTCTAGATTTAAACTGACAGAGTGTGTCTGCTTCCCGAACAATGCTAGGAAGATTGTTCCAGAGTTTAGGTGCTAAATAGGAAAAGGATCTGCCGCCTTCGGTTGATTTTGATATTCTGGGTATTATCAACTGGCCTGAATTCTGAGATCGCAATAAACGTGAAGGACTATAATGCACCAAGAGCTCGCTTAGATATTGGGGAGCTAAACCATTTAGAGCTTTATAGGTAAGTAGCAAGATTTTAAAATCTATACGATGTTTAATAGGGAGCCAATGTAATGTTGACAGAACTGGGCTAATATGGTCATACTTTCTGGTTCTAGTAAGAACTCTAGCTGCCGCATTTTGGACCAACTGTAGTCTGTTTAAAAGCCGAGCAGAACAACCACCCAGTAGAGCTTTACAGTAATCTAGTCTTGAGGTCATGAATGCATGAACCAACTGTTCCGCATTTGTCATTGAGAGCATATGTCGTAATTTAGATATATTTTTTAGATGGAAGAAGGCGGTTTTACAGATACTAGAAACATGACTTTCAAATGAAAGATTGGTATCAAAGAGCACACCCAGGTTCCTAACTGAGGACGAAGATTTAATGGAGCACCCATCAAGTGTTAGAGAGTATTCAAGGTTTTTTCGTGAGGAAGTTTTTGGTCCAAAGATTAGGATATCAGTTTTTTCTGAATTTAATAATGAGAAATTTCTTGTCATCCAGTTTTTAATGTCAGCTATGCATTCTGTTAGTTTTGTGAATTTGTAGGTTTCGTCAGGGCGCGAGGAAATATAGAGCTGAGTATCGTCAGCGTAGCAGTGAAAACTAACACCATGCTTCCTAATTATCTCTCCTAAGGGCAGCATGTACAGAGTGAAAAGCAACGGTCCTAGTACTGAGCCTTGTGGTACTCCATATTGAACTTGTGATCGATACGACATCTCTTCATTAACTACTACAGACTGATAACGGTCAGATAAGTAAGATTTGAACCATGCCAAAGCAATTCCACTAATGCCAATATAGTTTTCAAGTCTTTTTAAAAGAATGTTGTGATCGAAAGTGTCAAAAGCAGCACTGAGATCTAATAACACTAATAGAGAAATACAGCCACGATCGGATGATAAGAGTAGATCGTTTGTAACTCTAACGAGAGCAGTCTCAGTACTATGGTATGGTCTAAATCCTGACTGGAAATCCTCACAGATTCCATTTCTTTCTAAAAAGGAGCACAGTTGTGTTGAAACTGCCTTTTCTAGTATTTTTGACAGAAAAGGTAGATTCGAGATTGGCCTGTAATTTACTAAATCTCTCGGATCTAGTTGAGGTTTTTTAATAAGAGGTTTAATAATAGCCTGCTTAAAAGTTTTTGGCACGTATCCTAGTGTTAAAGATGAATTAATTATATCAAGAAGTGGACCTACGACCTCTGGAAGCATATCTTTCAGTAGTTTAGTCGGCATTGGGTCTAACATACATGTTGTTGATTTTGATGATTTGATAAGTTTAGATAATTCTTCCTCTCCTATAGCGGCGAATGATTCTAGTTTTACCTCAGGGACACTACAGTGCACTGTCTGAAGCGAAACTGTAGACGGTTGCATGTTTATAATTTTCTCTCTAATATTGTCAATCTTGCAAGTAAAGAAGTTCATAAAGTCATTACTGCTGTGCTCTTTGGAAACGTCAGCAGTTGAATCTCTGTTTCTATTTAATTTAGCCACTGTGTCAAATAAATACCTAGGATTATGTTTGTTTTCTATTAAGAGATTTGAAAAATAAGAAGATCTAGCATTTCTTATAGCCGTTCTGTACTCAATCATTTTTTCTTTCCATGAAAGGCGAAAAACTTCTAGTTTTGTTTTCTTCCAACTACGTTCAGCTTTTCTCACAGCTCGTTTTAGAGCCCGAGTGTGCTCATCATACCACGGCGTTGGATTAGTTTCCTTAATCTTCTTTAGACGTAAAGGAGCGACTGCATCTAAGCAATCTCTGCATCTGCATCTCTGCATCTCTGCATCTGCATCCCAATTAAACGCACCTGAACACAGGTGAGTAATGGTGCAGTAAATCAGAGTGATAGATGAATAGGTATTGATACTGTACTTTTGTGAATTGCAGGTTGGTTGTCGGTGATGATGGCTGGAGCAGTTGAGACGCTGGAGACAGATGACTCTCAGACACACGAAGGGAACACACAAGGTAACTTGGGATCGCTGGATACAGGTAAGTAGCATGGAAGTCCTTAAGGTAAGCATACAGGAATAGTCCTAGTTGCGAACGAGACCGGATGGTGAGTGAGTGTGTGTGTGTCTTTTAAGCGTGGGTTGATTGGTGAGGTGATTGCGTGCAGGTGTGTGTGATTAGTATTCAGGAGAGGGAGTGCGCTGGGATTGGTTGGTGTTGGAGCCTGGCGTGTCTGTGACAGGTGATGGGGTTGACAATGATCTTTTCAGGCAGGATAGTTTCAGGTTCATCTGTGCTTTCTTCAGGAGTGTAGAGTCGAGATAGGGCATCAGCCTTGATGTTTCTGGTTCCAGGTCTGTAGGAAATGGTGAAATTGAAGCAGGTGAAGAAATTATCCCAGCGGGCCTGTCTTGGGTTGAGTCTTTTGGCAGCACGAAGATATTCCAGGTTTTTATGGTCTGTGAGTACCAGGAATGGATGTCGAGCTCCCTCCAGCCAATGCCTCCACTCCTCGAGGGGCAACTTAACAGCTAGCAGTTCTCGGTTGCCGATGTCGTAGTTCACCTCCGCCGGGTTGAGCTTGCGGGAGAAGAAGGCGCATGGATGGAGGCGGCTCGGATTCCCCTGCTGCTGCAAAAGGACCACTCCTACTCCTGTTGTGGAGGCATCCACTTCCACTATGAAGGGTTTGTCAGGATCGGGATGGACCAGGAGAGGAGCGGTGGTGAAGGCTTCCTTTAAGATGTTAAAACCCTGACAAACCCTTCATAGTGGAAGTGGATGCCTCCACAACAGGAGTAGGAGTGGTCCTTTTGCAGCAGCAGGGGAATCCGAGCCGCCTCCATCCATGCGCCTTCTTCTCCCGCAAGCTCAACCCGGCGGAGGTGAACTACGACATCGGCAACCGAGAACTGCTAGCTGTTAAGTTGGCCCTCGAGGAGTGGAGCTTCTTCGGCAGATGTTGTCAAGGACAAAGACTTGGACTTGTTTCTCAGGAGACTGGTGAGAGGGTTGGTGATGGAGCTGTAGTTTTGGGTGAACCGTCTGTAGAAGTTTGCGATGCCTAGGAAACGTTGAAGTTCCTTTACAGTGGTGGGAGTTGGCCAGTCCTTGATGTCTGCCACCTTCCCCTCGTCCATCCGGACCCCACTGCTGTCGATGTTATAGTTAAGGAACTGCACTGAGGGTTGATTGAAGGAGCACTTCTCGGCCTTCAGGAACAGCTGGAATTCCCTCAGGCGTTTCAGGACCTCCGCAACGTGGTGGCGATGTTCAGCCATGCTCCGGGAGGATATCAGGATATCATCGATGTAAACCAAGACGAACTTGTGGAGAAACTCCCGGAGCACCTCATGAATGAAGTCCTGGAATACGGAGGGGGCGTTGACCAGGCCATAGGGCATGACCAGATATTCATAGTGTCCTGTGGGCGTGACGAAGGCGGTCTTCCACTCGTTCCCCTCGCGTATCCGGATGAGGTTGTACGCGCTGCGGAGGTCCAATTTGGTGAAAACAGTGGCACCACGGAGATGTTCTAGGGCCGCTGGGACGAGAGGAAGGGGGTACCAGAACTTCACGGTTATGTTGTTGAGAGCTCTGTAATCAATACAAGGCCGCAAGCCTCCGTCCTTTTTGGCCACGAAGAAGAAACTGGAAGCAGCAGGGGAAGTTGATGTACGGATGTAGCCTTGAGCCAGGGCCTCCTCGATGTATTTCTCCATGGCCTTCTCCTCCGGGATGGACAGGGGATATATTTTTCCCCTGTGCACTGACTCACCCGGAAGCAGATCGATGGCGCAGTCCCATGGCCGGTGTGTAGTTATCAGCGCTTGTTCATTCCATCCGCTCTTGGCAGCAAGTGTTCTGAATTGAAGAGCATATTCGTTAACAGACATTTTTCCTTGCTTTAGATGAATCCCAGGAGGGCTTTCCAAACACTTCTTTGAAATGATTGACGAAACTGGAGTAGGACTGGATGGCTGGATGATTCTGGGACCAGATGGAATCAGCCCATAGAAGCGCTTTGCCGCTCAGTTGGGTAATCAGGAACGCCACTTTTGATTGTTCGGTGGGAAACGTGCAGTTGCATCCCCAGGACCAGTGAGCATTGCAGGAGGAAACCGTTGCAATCCTCCGCCGAACCAGAGTAGGGCTCCGGTTTGGCCATGGGACTGGCGTACAGCAGCGTTGAAGGAGTGATGGCGGTGTTTACGGAAGTGATGGCAGGTGGAGCAGGCGTGGGTGCTGGGTGCACGGTGAGTGTTCGACGAAGTGCATCCACCAGGTCTTGGAATGGATCGGATTGACTCATGCTTGCATCTAGCGGTGTTGGTCCGGTCTTCTGTTACAATACAGATGGCTCGGAGACAGAAGATCACAATTAAGGTATTTATTAAGACACAAGCAGAGGTTTCGTCGAACACAGGTGAGTTATGGTGCAGTAAATCAGTGATAGATGAATAGGTATTGATACTGTCCTTCTGTAAATGTCATGTCCTGTAAATGTCAAATGTTTTTTTCCTGCATGTCATGTGTGGGGCTCTGTAGAAATCTGTTCAGATTAAGCAAGTTATATTCCGGAAAACGAAAGTGTGGCATGGACACACAAATCACCTTGGGGTAAGTCTCCAGTGTCCTGATTCCCATCAGCTATATTCTCAGTAAGATTTCAGTGATATCTGTGTGGACAAACACATTCTGTGGTGTGTGCTCTTCCTGTTACTTGCCTCCCATCTCCACTCAAGCTCAACAACCTGGTAACAAGAAAGACTCTGTTAACAATCATAATCATCGCCCTCATTATGGATCTGTCTGGTTTACATTTTGAATGTTCAATAAATACCTGCTTGGATTCACTCATCTCTGTCTCTCAGTCTGGTCATATTCTGACACTACCCCACTAATGGGGAGGGTTGCAACATTTTTAGAAAACCATGATATCTTTTTAAATTTTGTGCATGTATTTATTTTGTTAATTAAATTTTACTTGGTCAAAATTATTGTGAAATCAATCCCTAGTCCATCCCATTTCATTTTAAAGACCTTAACAACTTAATCAGTTGCTTAATCATGATAGTTCTATTATAATTTCAGTTTTCAGCAAATACATCAAATTAAACAAAAGAACCTGATAATTGAAATTGTATGTATTTTTTTTTTCTTAACACCTGTTATGATGTACATGATCACATTTTTTTATACCCCAGATGGAAAATGTGAAATTTTTTACTTTAAGATCCTTTTTTTTTGCTATTTAAATTATTTTTATTTGAAATTTCTTCAGCTTTAAAATGTGGTCATGTATGCCTGTCATTTTATTCCAGTCTTAATTTGTAAGCAGTTAAACTGACAGTTTTATCTCCAGTCTCCCCTTCTTTAAATGCAATTCAAGTCATTTTAGATAAAAGCTACTGCAAAATGCATAATAACTCCTTTGTGTCCTTACTCCCAGAAGTAGTGTAAAATCAGGTTAAATTAAATCTTACTAGATTTTACAAAAAAAAAGCTTCCCTGTCTTTAGAGATTTTGCTTGAGAAAGCAAAGTGAAAGATTTTGTTTTCTTTTTTTTGCACAATATGCTTAAAGCAGTTAGTTACATATATATTCCCTGTGTCTTGTGTGTGGACTCTTTTGTTACTTCCTGTCCTAGTGCCATGTTTGTTTGTTATCATTATAGTTTTTTCATGTTGATTAGTTCTTTGATTGCTCCCCAGGTGTATCTTGTTCCTCGTTACCTTGTTTACCCCTGTGTATATATAGCGCTTGTGTTTCTTTTGCTCTCTGTCAGTTGTTGAAATGTGATGGTTCTTGTCAGTGTTAATTTTGACAAGAAATTTTAATTTAGTTTTAGTCTTAGTCTTTTGACTATAACTCTTTTTAGTTTTAGTCAAGTTTTAGTCATCTGATTTTTTTAAATTTTAGTCTTATTTTAGTCGACTAAAATTGCTTGGTATTTTAGTCGACTAAAATAAGACTAAAATCAATAACAGATTTACTAGACAATTTTTTTACCGCTGGTATAGGAAACAAACTTAACCAAAATATATAAAACACAAATTCAACTTTATTTCAACACAACTGTGTCTTTATTTCAATTCAAAAGCTTTTATGCAGCAACATCTAACGGCCGTTGCAGTGACGCGATGACTTTACCAGTCGGCGATTGGCTCTTATTTAGAAGGCGGGACTTATTCCGCCATATTGCGCGTTACACTTTCTCCCATTCAAAACAATACGAGTGACACGTCTTGTGTTATTCTATAGTCTTTGCGCGAGCTCAGTCAAAGACTGAATACCTTCGCTTCACGTTTCAATGAGTCAGGCTCTGATTGGTTCTCTTCTCATGCAGTCTCGCCTGTTCAGTTTTGCCGATTGGTTCTTTTGTTCATTCCTCGCATCTCTCCCGTCTGCTGATTGGGTTTTCGTCACAGTCTATTTTCGTCTCGTCCTTTATTCGTTGATGATAATGTCAATCAATTTAGTCATAGTTTTAGTCTTCATCAGTGACTTCTTTTTTAGTTTTCGTTTCGTTTTCGTCAGCAAAAATATATTCGTGACGAAAATAATGACGAAAATATTTAGTCAACGAAATTAACACTGGTTCTTGTTTTTTTGTTTGCTTTTGTTCTTAGTTTTCCGTGTTGCTTAACATTTGTTTATTTGTTTCTTGATTAAAACCCCAATATTTAGATCCATGCCTCAGCCTACTCTTTTCGGATGTTACAGTTAGTGATTATCTCTTTTTCTTTTGGTGTTTGATTAACATTATTGAAACAGAAGGTAGGCTATAGTGATGCAAAGTCCGATTCATTTCCACAAACCGGTTCTTTTCGGACAGTTCGGCTCAATGAACCGGTTCAAAAAGCCGATTCATAGGTTTCTGACATCATCATGCTATGATGTCACTATGCATTTCTTTTCTAACAACTCACTGTCATGTTATATCAATGAAATGTTTAAATAAAGTAATTTGTGTCAACACATATTGAAACATTCAAATAAAAAATTATTTGTGTGAATGCATATTGCTGATTATTGCCTTTCATTCACTTAATGGAGTTTGTGGTCACAGTTCCATTGGATAGCAGGTCCTAAATGTCGGATACGACTGACCAATATTGATTAGCCTACATCTTGGATAAGATTCGCAACTACAACACACATATACAGCTTTCCTGTAGCTCAGTGGTTGGAGCATGGCACTAGCAATGCCAAGGTCATGGGTTCGATCCCAGGGATTGCACATACTCAGATACAAATGTATAGTATAATGCAATGTAAGTTGCTTTGGATAAAAGCAAATGCATGTAAATATTCATGCACAAACGCAGATATGTTCTACATGACTAGAAAGAAGTACAGAAAGAATAAACTCATTGACTTCACTTAACAACTTATAATCTGCATGTATAATAAACAATAGTAAAATTTATTTACATTTCTCGACAAAAAGGTTTTTGCAGGTTTTAATAAAATGTTATTTATTAACAGTAGTCATAATAAGCATATTTCCAGTATGTGCCTCAGGCTTGCATGGTATCGTCAATTCACTCATCAGACTCCTCGGTAATCCTCGGCAAACCTCGACAGTTGTTTGAACCGGCTCAATTGGTTCTTTTTGAGTCCTCGGTAATCCTCGGAAAACTTCGACAGTTGTTTGAACCGGTACAATTGGTTCTTTTTGAGTTGGACGTGCTACTTCGGCTTGTGCGTCTTGCGTCATTAACCCGGAACTAAAGTTTGATTCAGTTAGATTAGTGAACCAGCTCGACCGGTTACTTCCTGAGAACCGGTTTCAACCGGCTCAAAAGAACGATTCGTTCAAGAACCGAACATCACTAGTAGGCTACATGAAGCTGCTGTCACTTTAATGACTAATGCACGGATCCGTTAAAATGACACACAAATACGATTTAACTGTTTACGTTCAGTTAAGACTGTGTTTATGTGGATACTTGTCAAAACGGGCATTTTGGCATAATTGTGTGTGTATTTGCTCTAGAAGATGTGAAATATAATTAATCCAGTGCTGTCTAAGAGGCAGCTTTCAATCACAAGTTGCTGTGAAAGAGAACTCGCATTAACGTGAATAACGGGAGGAAAATGAAACCTTCTGTTCTGTCTCACTTCATTAAAAATCCACATATGATCAGATGTACATGTGAGATATGGATCTGTTTGATGAGAACAGATTACTGTTGGATATCTTTAGGGACATGCAACTGACCATATTTTATGAAATTTAGGGCATGTTTACATGACATTTTCAATTAAAAATTGCGCTTTGGGGGCCTGAAAATGCAAACATTTGAAAATGGGTTTCAAAGGGAAAGTTTTTGAAAATGATATCATTATCATCTCCGTGTCAACTACAAAAATGTAAATTTGTGAAAACAGTGATGTTATGCGCATGCGTATTTCATGTTCAGTCTATAGGCGCATAGTGTTTCTTTACAAGTGACATCTCTAAGTGACATTGGCAACTACTAGCCTGGCATGAATGATACAGCATTTTTAATCATTTACATGGATCCGTGTGAACTGGGATCATTTTGACATCGTTGTCATCTGTACGCGAAAAACACAAAGGAAAAACTTTTCCGTTTTTAATACAAACCCGATTCCAAAAAAGTTGGGACACTGTACAAATTGTGAATAAAAACAGAATGCAATGATGTGGAAGTTTCAAATTTCAATATTTTATTCAGAATACAATATAGATGACATGTTTAAACTGAGAAAATTTATAATTTTAAGGGAAAAATAAGTTGATTTTAAATTTCATGGCATCAACACATCTCAAAAAAGTTCACATCTCAAATGTTTTCTATGGGTGAAAGATCTGGACTGCAGGCTGGCCATTTCAGTACCCGGATCCTTCTTCTACGCAGCCATGATGTTGTAATTGATGCAGTATGTGGTCTGGCATTGTCATGTTGGAAAATGCAAGGTCTTCCCTGAAAGAGACGACGTCTGGATGGGAGCATATGTTGTTCTAGAACTTGGATATACCTTTCAGCATTGATGGTGCCTTTCCAGATGTGTAAGCTGCCCATGACACACGCACTCATGCAACCCCATACCATTAGAGATGCAGGCTTCTGAACTGAGCGCTGATAACAACTTGGGTTGTCCTTGTCCTCTTTAGTCTGGATGACATGGCGTCCCAGTTTTCCAAAAAGAACTTCAAATTTTGATTCGTCTAACCACAGAACAGTTCTCCACTTTGCCACAGTCCATTTTAAATGAGCCTTTGCCCAGAGAAAACGCCTGCGCTTCTGGATCATGTTTAGATATGGCTTCTTTTTTTACCTATAGAGTTTTAGCCGGCAACGGCGAATTGCACGGTGGATTGTGTTCACCAACAATGTTTTCTGGAAGTATTCCCAAGCCCATGTTGTGATTTCCATTACAGTAGCATTCCTGTATGTGATGCAGTGCCGTCTAAGGGCCCGAAGATCACGGGCATCCAGTATGGTTTTCCGGCC
>RJVU01060294.1:421778-456484 GCA_003731715.1 Anabarilius grahami
GTGAAGGCCTCATCGACACGACAGCCAGTAGCACAGTTCCTCAACAAACCGTCCATACCGACGTGATGAATACGATCCTCAACTGGATGGAACTGAAATAAACACTTTGATTGGTGCGATCCTATCAGACTTATGATATCGTAAAAGTCTGTTTGCAAAGCCTGTTCCGAAATACGATTGATTTACCAAAGAATCCACAGTGAAGTCACAATAACAAATAAATAAAGCTCAACTGAGACATTCACATTGTTGAAAATAAATAACCATATTCCTAGAATTAGGATCCTTTGAAAGGTAATATTATTTTTGTCCTGTATCGCTATTCTCTCATCCTCATCTCACTAACACGCTAACATTGCAATGATGAAGTAGGCATTGATTTCTTCTGCAAAGGCGGCGTTTCACCAGATAGGCACATTCCAGGATCAGTCGTTCGATGGGCCTGGTATCAATAAAAAATGTATTGGACTAACAAGGAAGTTGCCAGTTCTGAAACTTACAGGATATTCTTATAGTACGATGACCTCTTATATATCAAAAGCTCAAGGAAAACTTGATTTCTCAATTCATGACCCCCTTCAAGTTTATATAAAATGTATGAATATCGCAGCATTGGATAACACAGCTAAACCAAGTGGCATCTGCTAACAAATTAGATGAAATGATATTCTCAGAACTGATTAGAAGTTACATTCAAGTGTAATTCATCACATTAACTATGGATATATCCCATAACCACAAGTGTCACAATATTTTTTGTTTTCAATCTGAACAGCATTGTACGAAGCCCCGCACATGACATGGACAAAAATGTATATCGTGGCCACAAATTCAGAATTCGTTCCCCGAAATTAAGAATTCCTTCTCGTTTTAGTAAATCGTAGCCATGTTTCACTAGTTCATTCACTGGTTATAGTTATATCATGGCTACGAATTAAGAATTTGTTCCCACGATTTATTAATTCGTTCCCTCGTTTTAGTAAATCGGGGCCATATTGAACTAATTTGTTCTCTCGTTTTGATTGAACTAAAATGAGAACAAATTATTACAACGTGGCAAAGATTTAGTAAATCAAGGGAATTAATTATTTTATTGTGCACACGATTTACTTAAAATGAGGGAATGAATTGATAAAACGAGCTGATGTATTAATAAGTCATGGGAACAAATTGTTAATTTGTGGCCATGATATACTTTTTTTCTCACATCATGTGTGGGGCTTCGTAGCACTGTTTTATCATTTAAAACCTAGCAAACATCTTTTTGTGAAAAGCTTTACTTCAATAAAAAAAAAAAAAAAAAAAAAAAAAGGTCATCAGTGTAAATGTCACTTATTTTGTTGCATTGACATTCATACATTTTTAAATGTGGCCTTAATAATTTTGGGGGACACTGAATACAGTATGTCCTTTGTTTTCCATTGAGCAATAATTTTGTATTAGCATTCACTTTTTAAAATATCAAATGTATAAGCAACAACAATAATAAAAAAAAATTTGTTCCAACATTAATCTGTATTTCTATATACATTTATTTCTCTAGTTATGCTTAATTTAGATGGCCAAGAAACAGGACCTTCCCTTGGTGTTTCAGTGAAGACATGCAATACAAAGACCAACAACACAATCTTTTAGTTAACGAGTCCATGGAATTAGGCGTGATAGAATCCTGGAAAATTCAATCAATTTGTTTCCTCTAAATCATTCTGATGTGTCACCAAAATGCTTCAATGAAAACCACTCCTTTCAAGCTTGCTTTGTGCTTTTTTTCCTCTGTGTTCATATTGTCTGAAATAAACAGAGAAAATGTTGCATTAGGGCCAGAGCAGCCATGGCTGTGAATGTGATCAGATGTGTGTTATTTCAGCCAGACAAAATTAATGGATATTCATGCATGAATGCCCATCTGAAGAACAAGAGTGAGGTGTATTAAACCAAAGTAGTCATGCACACCAGTGGAGACACTTCTGAGTTCTCCCGTTAGGAGCTCCATCATGCATACTTGTGTCGACAAGTTATTCCATTTTAAATGTCAGCTATCTGGTTCATTTGAAGTAGCTCTCAGTAGACAGTATAGTTCTCAGTACATTTAAGCTTTCATCTTTTTATGTGTAAAGTCCTATAAGTATCTTTATGCATTTCACCTGTATAGTAGTATTTTTATAGCATGGATGGGTTCATATTACATATAAGGTGCTAGTATACAGTATGTTATAGGTGAATCTTATGAAACCTGTCAAGAAGCCAAAAATTAAAAGAAAGAAAAAAATAAGTTCTATTTTGCTTAAAGAGAAAAGCGCCTATTAAAAGCAGATTAAAAGGATAGATTACCAAAGAATAAAAATTCTGTTATCATTTACTCACCCAATCCTTGTTCCAAGTATGATCTACTTTGTTTTGTGGAACACAAAAGAATATATTTCAGAAAATAAAGCAACACTGGACTGCAATAAACATTGGACTGCTTTGACTTTTACTATATGGGGGAAAAACACTTTTAGACATACTAAATATTGAAATAATAATAATAAAAAAAGTAAAATATTATTTGAATTGTTTTATTTATAATTCATGCTAACATTTGTTGTACAGCCTATACTGTAATTTGCTGTTGTTTTAAATAAAGGAACTGTTACAATCTAATTTCAGAATCTGATGAAAAAGAAGACAACGATGAAGAAAAAGAAGATTCAGGGTCTGCATCCTTTGAAGTCCGTGAACATCAAACCAAGCGTTGTTAAATGGGATAGTTTAGCCAAAGACCATATAGGGTTCACAACCTGTAAATGTGTTCTCCTTGGTCCATTTATGCACATAAAAGAGTATAAACTATAATATCGCATCTTGATGAGATACAAATCAATATTTGAACTGCTTTAAAGTGTTTTTTTTTTTTTTAGATTGCTAAAGATTTGTTAGATTGTTTAGATTTTATTGTTAGATGTTTGGTATAGGCTTAGCTGCGAAGGATCTACTCATTCTATCTTTCGCAGCCAGGGAAAGAAGGACACATTTGTAGGCCACTGTAGTAGAATTAAGTTTGTTCGTGGGGAAGGAAGAAGACAGGGTCGACGAACAACTGCTGACTGAGTTTTTATTAATGGCCAAGCGGCTCAACAGAAAACATTGTGCAATGCACGACAACAAAATAAACAATCCACAATGGGCTTCACTCCAGGTTCAGTTCAGATAATCCACAAAGGGCTTCACTCCATGTCCAGTTCAGATAATCCACAAAGGGCTTCACTCCATAAAGGTTGTCGTGTCTCAGTCAGCAGTTCCCCTCTCTCTCACACACTCCTGCTTCTCACGGCGTTTTATCCTGTCTCCGCGCCAATCACTGGAACGAGGAACAGGTGTTCGTGATTTACATTCACCCCACTCATTCACCAAGCGTCTCCTGACGCTCTCTCCCGCTGCAGACCTCGCTGAACCACGCCCCCTTCGCCACATACCCCCACCGCCCAACTCAGGCTGGGGAGCCGTCCGGCCTGCAGCCCCCCCCCCCATTTCTGGAGAGGAAATCGGCCACAGCCATCTGAGCACCCGGCCTGTGGACCACCTTGAACTTAAAAGGCTGTAAAGCCAGATACCAACGAGTGATCCGCGCGTTGGTATCCTTCATGCGGTGGAGCCACTGCAGAGGAGCGTGGTCCGAACAGAGGGTGAATTCCCGTCCCAGGAGATAATAGCGGAGGGTGAGAACGGCCCATCTGATGGCCAAACACTCCTTCTCCACGGTGCTGTACTTAGCTTCCCTCTTAGAGAGCTTACGGCTAATGTACAGCACCGGCCGCTCCTCACCCTCTATCTCCTGGGACAGGACTGCACCCAGCCCCCTGTCCGACGCGTCAGTCTGCAACATAAAGGGGAGAGAGAAATCAGGAGAGTGAAGTAATGGCCCGCCACATAGAGCAGCCTTCACCTGGGTAAAGGCCTGCTGACACAGCTCCGTCCACTGGACCGTATCTGGTGCGTCCTTTTTAGTTAGATCAGTCAACGAGCTGGTGAGGTCCGAATAATTAGGTACAAACCTTCTGTAATATCCCGCCAGCCCGAGGAACTGTCTAACCTCCTTTTTGGTCTTGGGGCGTGGACACGTCGCAATCGCTGCCGTCTTATCAATTTGGGGACGCACCTGTCCATGCCCCAAGTGGAAGCCCAGATACCTTACTTCCACGCGCCCAATCGCACACTTCTTCGGGTTGGCCGTGAGCCCAGCCCCTCTCAGCGATCTCAGGACGGCCCGCAAATGTTGCATATGCCGCTGCCAGTCATTACTGAAAATAATAATGTCGTCCAGATAGGCAGCAGCATATGCCCCATGGGGCCGCAGAATTTTATCCATGAGCCGCTGAAAGGTGGCCGGTGCCCCGAACAGCCCGAACGGAAGTGTAACGAATTGGTGTAATCCGAACGGCGTCGTGAAAGCGGACTTTTCTTTGGATAATGGCGACAAGGGGATCTGCCAATACCCTTTTGTTAAGTCCAGTGTCGAATAAAATCGAGCCGCACCAAGCCGGTCAAGCAATTCGTCCACCCGCGGCATTGGATACGCGTCGAATTTCGACACTGCGTTCACCTTGCGATAGTCCACACAGAAACGGATCGAGCCGTCCGTTTTGGGGACCAAAACTATCGGGCTCGCCCAGTTACTGCTGGACTCTTCTATTACTCCCATATCAAGCATTGCCTCTAATTCGTCCTGAACTACCTTTTTCTTGTGCTCAGGTAATCTATACGGCCGGCTGCGAATAACCACGCCCGGCTCCGTCTCGATGTGGTGCTGAATAAGATTGGTACGGCCCGGCAGGGGAGAGAACACATCAGCAAACTCTGCTTGTAATTTAGTTAAATCAGTGAGCTGGGAGGGTGAGAGATGATCTCCCCCCGGGGTCAGAGCGAGGGATTGTTGTTTTACATTCGCCTCTGGCCCGAGATCATCCTCTCCGCTAATCACCGTCGCCAGCATCACTGATTCTGCCTCATTCCACTTTTTGAGGAGGTTGAGGTGATAAATTTGACGTGCCCCTCTCCTGTCAGACCGTATCACCTCATAATCGAGCTCGCCCACTTGCCGTGAAACCTCAAAGGGTCCTTGCCACTTCGCAAGTAATTTAGAGCTTGAGGTAGGGAGCAATACAAGCACTTTCTCTCCCGGTGCAAATTTGCGTAAATTAGATCTCCTGTTATACAGTTGGCTCTGTCTGTGCTGGGCTTGTAACAAATTCTCCGTCGACAGCCGCCCCAAAGTGTGGAGTTTTGCTCTCAAGTCCAGCACATACTGAATTTCATTTTTGGCCTGAGATGGTCCGTCCTCCCAAGTCTCTCTCAGGACATCCAGAACCCCGCGGGGCTGGCGTCCAAAGAGCAACTCGAAGGGGGAAAACCCCGTGGAGGCTTGCGGGACCTCTCGCACTGCGAACAACAGGGGTTCTAACCACTTATCCCAATTTTTGGCGTCCTCTTGAACGAATTTACGAATCATGGATTTAAGCGTGCGATTAAAACGTTCGACCAGCCCGTCCGTTTGTGGGTGAAAGACGCTGGTCCGAATCGATTTAATGCCCAACAACTCGTAAAGTTCGCGTAACGTGCGTGACATAAACGCCGTGCCTTGATCAGTGAGGATTTCTTTTGGAATCCCCACTCGGGAGATTAAACTAAACAGCGCTTCCGCAACACTCTTAGCGGAAATGTTGCGGAGAGCCACTGCTTCAGGATATCGCGTTGCATAATCCACAATGACTAATGCAAAGCGATGCCCTCTTGCTGATCGTTCCAATGGTCCGATGAGGTCCATACCAATTCTCTCGAAGGGGACCTGCATTAATGGGAGTGGGCGCAACGGCGCTTTTGGGGTGGCCGGTGGATTCACCAACTGACATTCACGACAAGACGCGCACCACCTGCGCACGTTCTCGTGGATGCCCGGCCAGAAGAATCGGGTCATGAGACGATTTAGTGTTGCTGCCTGTCCTAAATGCCCCGCCATCGGATTAGAATGAGCCGCTTGGAAAAGCATTTCCCTGCGGCTCTTTGGAACTAACAATTGGGTTGTATCTTCCTTTGTTTGAGTGTCTTGGGTCACTCGATACAACCTATCTTTTATAATCACGAAATAAGGATAAGTAAGCGGACGTCCAGGCTGGAGAGGCTGACCATCGATAACACTGACCTTTTCAAACGCATGTTTCAGCGTGTCATCGTGAGACTGCTCCAGGGGAAAATCATCGCGCTCCGGAAGAAACAGTCTTCCGGATTCGCTCGGTTCCCCTGAAGCTGAACTCACTGGTCCCTGATCAGTCTCTCCGACCTGAACCTGCGCCTGCTTACCTCTCGTCTTTTCCCCCCAAGAGGCATCCGAGCATAAACACCTCAATAATTTATTGAACGCAGGCCAATTCGTTCCCAGAATTATCGGATGCCGGAGGTGCGGATTAACTGCCACCTCAACATTATGCTTTTGTCCCCTAAATTTAATTATGACGGGCACTAGCGGATATTTCACCACCTCCCCGTGCACACACCGAACCCCAACCATGCGGCCTGTATCCAATGCCCCAGATGACATCAGGCTTTGATGAACCGAGGTTTGGTTGCAGCCTGAGTCCACCAAAGCCTGATAGGTACCCCCCTTGATACTCACAGGTATTTGGTACCCGCCAGCCTGACCAGGGGCAGCCTGTGGGTCGTCGGGAACCCGGATCATCGTCCCAATGTCCATAACCGGACATTTATCCACAAAATGATCCGGGTCCCCGCACCGCCAACAGGCCGGCCCAGACCTGCCCGCCGCTCCCGTGGCAGAGAGTGAGGTGAATGGTCGGCGCGGAGAAAGGGGAGAAGCAGGAGTGGGGTCCGGCCCGGCAGCAGGAAGTCCCGCCCCCCTGGGCGGGGCTCTGGGTCCATAGAAGGGTGCCTGTCCCGTTCCGCCCCGCCCCCGGGGCGGAACACGAGGTGGGCCGGGCGGACGAGACCTGGGAAGAGGAACAGGTCTAGAGAGAGAGGGGGACAAAAGAGGGGGGTGAGAGAGAGAGGCAGACGGAAGGGGTTCGCCGACCCCTGGGCACGCCACCATGTGGTCCTCCGCCAGCTGGATGGCTGAGTCCAGCGACGTGGGGCGGTGGCACTGGACCCACTCGGCTGTTTTCTTTGGGAGCCGAGTGACGAACTGCTCCAGCACCACGCGATCGATGACCAGATCCACGTCGCTTCCCTCAGCCAGTAACCATTTGCGGCACGAGTCCCGGAGCTGTTGGGCCATCACGAAGGGCCGGCCGGACTCACCCAGGTCCAGGGAACGGAAGCGCTGTCTGTGCTGCTCTGGGGTCCGACCGACCCGCTGGATGATGGCCCGCCGTAGATCGTCAAAGACCAGGAGGTTCTGAACTGGCAGCTGCTGTGCCGCCACCTGTGATTCACCTGAGAGCAGCGGGACCAGCCTCATTGACCACTGGTCCCGCGGCCAACCACTCGCGTCGGCGGACCTCTCAAAGAGGTCGAGAAACACTTCGGGGTCGTCCAGAGGACCCATTTTGCTCAGGGGCAGGTGGACAGGCACAGCCGGCTGCCCGATGGTCTCTGTGGGAACCTCCCGGTCCAACCAGCTCCGGAACCTCTCGCGGTCCTCCTGCTGGGTCTGTACGATGGCTTGGAAACAGCGTTCTTGGTCGTTGCGAAGATCCAGCAGGGCCTGATGTTGCTCGCTATGCAGGACCGCGAGGGATGCGATGATGTCCGCAAATGGGGTGGAGGACGACGATTGCATGGCAGCGGCCACCCTTCTTCCTTCCCGGGTTTCGGCACCAGTGTAGTAGAATTAAGTTTGTTCGTGGGGAAGGAAGAAGACAGGGTCGACGAACAACTGCTGACTGAGTTTTTATTAATGGCCAAGCGGCTCAACAGAAAACATTGTGCAATGCACGATAACAAAATAAACAATCCACAATGGGCTTCACTCCAGGTTCAGTTCAGATAATCCACAAAGGGCTTCACTCCATGTCCAGTTCAGATAATCCACAAAGGGCTTCACTCCATAAAGGTTGTCGTGTCTCAGTCAGCAGTTCCCCTCTCTCTCACACACTCCTGCTTCTCACGGCGTTTTATCCTGTCTCCGCGCCAATCACTGGAACGAGAAACAGGTGTTCGTGATTTACATTCACCCCACTCATTCACCAAGCGTCTCCTGACGCTCTCTCCCGCTGCAGACCTCGCTGAACCACGCCCCCCTCGCCACAGCCACATTTGAAGGAACCCTCGAATTGGGACAGCCTTTGTTGCGCCACTGTGACGCATTAGGCCTTTGAATGCAGTCTCTTCAGAAAAATTAGGAGACTGAAGCAGGAAACTGAAAATGTGTATCTCCTACTGACACACTAAAGCGAACGCTAAACTAACCATCTTTGAACAAATGTTGTTGTGAAGCATCTAATGTGCCTAAGATTTTGTTTAATATGTTTTCATTAAATTCACTTCTATAACTCCTATACTATACTATAGAAATTTGGCATACACCTCAGCAGAATACGTTGGCACAAACATTGCTTTTTTTTTCTTTGCTTTTTTTTGCTTTGCCAGCCTCTTTTAACAGTAATACATCTAAATTAAACCTAATCCACACTCTGCTACATGTAGTCGGTTGATAAAATATATGAATGAAGCCGTAAATTAATATCCACACAACTTGTCTACCCTGCTTTGTGGTGCAATACATCTTCTTAGGACGTGATTTAGTTATGTAAGCAAATTGACAAGTAATCCATCGTGCTTGTCCTTGTTGTCACCTTTAGGGTTGTGTTTGATTGCTGGAGAGCAAATGGACATTCTCACAGTTACAAAGCGAAGGAAATGGGAAACCAGCCGGGTAAATCTGTCAATATGAATGATCTTTACCATCCATGACAACCTGTTTAAGCCACTGTATGCGTGTGTGTGCATGTGCACACTTAGATACAGTTTACGGACACTGTCTGGCTGTCTGACAAAACCTCTCTTTTGAAACAGTCTGATTTGGAAAAACAGTTAAGTTTGTAAGTAAATTCTAAAAATACACAAAAAAGTGTTTAGGGCGTGGGATAGTGTTCATTTTGTAAAAAAAAAAAAAAAATCTGTTCCCAATAAGACAGCTATTTAAAGGGTTAGTTCATCCAAAAATTTAAATTCTGTCATTAACAAAAACATTAACAAATAACAACTTTATTTAACAATCTCTTCTCTTCCCTGTCATTATCCTTATGCAGTTGATGAAGTAAGCAAAGTGAAGGCTTCTGTGTTTATGTCCATATGCCGGCTCAGTATTGGCCAAAGCTGTACACATGAGCAGCACGACGTATGTGTGTGATGCTGACACAGGAGCCGGCCATTAATGAGTTGGTGTTCTGACATAGAACCTGGAAGCGCTGGATGTAAACAAAATATGAGAATGACACAGAAGAGAAGATAATGTTGAATAAAGTCATTATTTTTGTTTTTGCACACAAAAAGTATTATCGTCGCTTCATAAAATTAAGGTTGAACCACTACAGTCACGTTGACTGTTTTAATGTCTTTAGTACCTTTCTGGACCTTGAAAATGGTGGTTATATTGCTGTCTATGGACGAGTCGTGTATCACTCGGATTTCATCAAAAATATCTTAAGTTGTGTTCGGAAGATGAGTGAAGGTCTTACGGGTGTGGGAAAACATGAGGGTGAGTAATTAATGACAGAATTTTAATTTTTGGGTGAACTAACCCTTTAAATGTGTGTGGGGTCAGATTTTGCCTACATTATAGGGAACAAGGATACTGATACAGGAACATATCCTCCTTCATGAAATGATCATAAGTTTGCTCATATTTATGAAGGCAAAATAGCTTTGAAACAAGACATGATTTCTACACAAGGGAAAAAATACAAAGGGGTCGTAAATGATTGTAAACAACTGCATGAATGCTATTCAAGATCACTTGACCTTTGAAAACATTTATGCTCTTGGTTGGTTACAGCACCATTTGAGGCATAAAGGCATTTAGATGACTTTCTGATGCAGTACTTGTTTGAACTATTTGCATAATATCCTTTTGACAATTATTTTTACTCCCCTCTTTGCATTTTCTTCTTTTTCATTTGACATACTGGACCCTGCATTTCATCTAATAAAAATAGAACTAAATTCCTCACTTGGGTATTCACTCTGGCTGGCATTTTTTAGAGCATGTTAAAAAGGTTTTTCTTATGCATCAGCTTGGGAGTACATGAGTCGATTTTAAACAATCCCACTATGAGGTTTTAAATGGATTACCCCTAATTATCCCTAATTATTTTGGAAAGATGAAAAAAATCACATATAGGCGTAGATCTTGCAAGGTTAGGGGGCCTATAAACAGAATTTTATAATTAATACACATGAGAGTCATATTATGCCAAGATGCTTACATGGTTGATGCTGTATTTATATGTTTACATTGCGTTGAATAAAAAAAAAAGAAAATAATTTGTTGAACTGTGTTAGGAAATTATTAATTAAATTAATAGTAAATCAATACAAACATCTAGCTTATTTATTAAATAGCATTAATTGTTAAATAGCAATAGTTTACCTGTCTGGTGAAAATATATTTAAAGGCAACACTTTATTTTGATGGACCACTTTAGACATTCTACTAACTATAAGTAACTTTGATTTGGTTTGAACATTGGGGGGGTGTTGAAGTGTGAACCATTTTAGCCAACTCAGTCTCTACCTACAAATGTAAAACTGGAAAAATGTCTCTACCTACATTTTTGCAGAAATTCAAAATAAATACCAGTTCAGCTGCAGTTTCCAGCTAAAAAATGAACACTAGAGGCAGAAAAAAGCAACAACATTTAGTAACACTTTAGTATGGGGAACAAATATTGGTAACGCTTTAGATTACTGCCCGGAAAGTACTGCATAATTACAACGAATTTACAGTGTAACTTTCGATAATTATAGTGTACCTATACAGTAAGTATGTGTAAGTATAGGGGAACAATATGTAAACACTGCAAAAAATGCTGTTCTTACTTAGAGTTTTTGTCTTGTTTCAAGTCAAAATATCTTAAAGTTCTCAAATCAAGAAGCATTTTCTTGACAAGTAAAAATTATTTTCTTGTTTTCAGGAAAAATAAGTCAAAATTAAGTGAGTTTTTCCTTAAAACAAGCAAAATAATCTGCCAATGGGGTAAGCAAAATAATATTTTTTCAAACTGAAAACAAGATTATATAGCTTATTTTTGGTTTGAAATAAGATTATTTTGCTTACCCCATTGGCAGATTATTTTGCTTGTTTTAAGGAAAAACTCACTTAATTTTGATTTATTTTTCCTGAAAACAAGAAAATAATTTTTACTTGTCAAGAAAATGCTGCTTGATTTGAGAACTTTAAGATATTTTGACTATAAACAAGACAAAAACTCTAAGTAAGAACAGCATTTTTTGCAGTGAAGTCTTGGGAATAAAGGAGTAACAATCAGGAAAATAACAACTTAATTATACTGTAAGTATTTTAGAACTAAGGGGTACTTATACTGTTATGATAAACAACAATCTTACATTTGGGAGCAATTTTGTCGAGAAAGTGCAATGATTAAGTTGTTCCAAGGCAAGTAGAAAGAACTATTGCAATCTTTTTTAATACATGGGGAAATATGCTTTTGTTTCATGTAGTTACAGGGTAAGTATGACATTACGGGCCGTAAATTAAAGTGGAGTTTGTTACCCTCTTATTTGATGTAGTTACAGGGTAAATATGACATTACGGGCCATTAATTAAAGTGGTGCTTCTTACACTCTTATTTCATGTAGTTACAGGGTAAGTAATTAAAAAAACACAAACAATCCGATATCCCTGACTCCGAAACCTTTATCTGAAAAAAAACTTTATTACAAATAGGTCTACAACACTTATTATTCATTTTTTAAATCAACTTTTCATTTCAAATTCTAAAGTCCTGACAGTAAGTAACAAGTTTTGTCAGTTTTTTGGTTGTTGTTGTTTCTCGCTTGGCTTCCTCCTCCTCTTGTTTCTCAGCTGATGAATCTTAAGAAGGAATCTCATTGCTATTCTGTACTATAAGAAAATACAGTACACTCTGAAATCTTCTCATGGTTTAGGCTATTTATCTTTTCGCTTCCGACCAGCTGTCACCAGCTCCTGCATGAGAGTCGACTTTGCGTTCGACGAAGCACATTGTAACGAGCAACGTGAAGCTTTCATGACGTTCTCGCGGGAGATTCGTGTGAAACTCGCGCGAGAGCTGCCATCTCTGTTATTCTGTCTTGTTTGTTTCTCATTATCATTATCTGTTATTCCGTGTATTTTGTTGTGAGCATTAATAAATAAAAAAATATTAATAAAATATTTAAAAAAAAAATAATTTAAAAAAAACTGACGGCATCCGACATCCTCGTGACTTTTCGGTGAGTTTCTCGGCACGCTTACGTCACGCTTCAAGTTACGTCAAGCATGAACTCTCATGACAGTTGGTCGAAAGTTTAAAATGTTAAAATATTTGATATTTTTCTGACAAATACGTATCGTTTCACTTCAGAAGACATTGATTCATCCATTGGGGTCGTATGGATTACTCTAGTTATTACTGTTTGTGCTGTTGATGCTTTTAGGAACACATGAGCTTGCATTATAAAGCGTTCCCAGATGATTTATTTTTTCCTAAAAACCTTTTTGTGTTCATCTTAAGAAGTTAAGTCGTATACATCTCAAATGGCATGAGGGTAAGAGATGAGTAAACGGTGAGCACATTTCCAGGTGTACTGTATTTTCTTTTAATACAGAATAGCAAAGGGGATTCTCTCTTTAAATTCATCAGTGGAAAGAAAGAAAAAGAAGAACAAGAGGAGGAGGAAGCCGAGCAAGAGAAACGAATAAGAAGTGTTGTAACTTTAAATCTGTTTTGAAATAAGTTGTTTTTCAAATAAAGGTTTCAAAGTCATATCAGATTGTTTGTGTTTTTTTTATTTATTTTTATATTATTTTTTTAATTACCCTGTAACTACATGAAATAAGAGTGTAACAAGCTCCACTTTAATTTATGGCCCGCAATGTCATACTTACCCTGTAACTACATGAAATAAGAGGGTAACAAGCTCCAAATATTCACCATTAACTATGACTTTTACCTCAATAAACTCCTTATTTACTGCTTATTAGTATTTAGTAAGGTGTCAAGGAATGAACACAGACAGAGGATCCAAGTGCAAGTATAATAATATTTATAACAATAACTTCACTCCAAATGGACAGTCGAGGCAGAGACTGTGACGTGCAGAGGGGGGGTGAGGGGGGGACCGGAACCGGCGGATTAATGTTAGCATGAAAAACAGGTTTAATTTTGGATACGCGGAACACGGTATGAATTCTACGGTATGCTGGGGGGAATTTGAGGCGGACTGTCACCGGACTAAGAACTTTGGTGACAGTAAACGGGCCAATGAATTTGGGTGCCAACTTATTACATACTGAGCGGAGCGGAATGTTCTTGGAAGAAAGCCACACTTTTTGACCGACGACGTATACGGGAGGCTTCAGCCGGTGGCGATCGGCCTGGGCCTTGGTGCGCGCTCCCACCTGAAGAAGAGTCTCTCGGGCTCTTCTCCACGTGTGACGACACCTCTGGACGAAGGCGTGAGCGTAGGGGACCGCGACTTTGGATTCCAGACTAGGAAAGATCGGTGGCTGGTAACCTAGACTACACTGAAAAGGCGACAGGCCCGTAGCCGACACTGGTAACGAGTTGTGCGCGTACTCCACCCAAGGAAGCTGCTGACTCCAGGAGGAAGGATTCTGAGTTACCCGACATCGCAACGTTCTCTCCAAATCCTGGTTGGCTCTCTCAGCTTGCCCGTTACTCTGGGGATGGAACCCAGACGACAAACTAACAGTCGCTCCCAGTAATCTACAAAACTCCTTCCAGAATTTGGAGGTAAATTGGGATCCCCTGTCAGAAACCACGTCTATCGGGAGGCCATGAATACGAAAGACGTGATTAATGACAGTGACCGCTGTCTCCTTGGCAGAGGGTAATTTGGGCAAGGGGATGAAATGTGCCGCCTTCGAGAACCGGTCCACTACAGTTAAAATCACCGTATTGCCCTGTGAAGGAGGGAGGCCTGTTACAAAATCTAGCGCTATGTGGGACCAGGGTCTCGAAGGGACAGACAGCGGTTGAAGAAGCCCATCAGGAGAACGATTAGAAGTCTTACCACGAGCAAATAATCGACTCGGCGGGCACCCGGGCGGAGGCGTTACCCCTTCTAAAGCCGTGCGGACCTTCGACTCGACCTCCCATGTGAGTGAAGAGACAATGAGTTTCTCAGGTAAAATACACTCGGGAGTGGACGGGCGCTCAGAACAATCAAAAACACGAGATAAAGCATCGGGCTTGATGTTTTTAGACCCCGGACGATATGATAGAGAAAAATCGAAACGACCGAAAAACAGAGCCCACCGAGCCTGCCTAGAGTTTAGTCTTTTAGCGTATCTGATGTATTCTAAGTTCTTATGATCGGTTCAGACGATGAAAGGTACCCCCGAACCCTCCAACCAGTGACGCCATTCTTCCAAAACTAATTTGACCGCCAGCAGCTCCCTGTTACCAATGTCGTAATTGCATTCGGCAGCGGATAAACGATGGGAAAAAAACGCGCAAGGATGCATCTTATCGTCCGCGGCAGCACGCTGGGATAGAGCTGCACCTACCCCCACCTCTGACGCATCAACCTCCACCACAAACTGACGTGACGGATCAGGGGCAACAAGAATGGCGGCCGAAACGAAGCAGCTCTTGAGGTTGGAGAATGCAGCATCGGCTGCATCCGACCACCTGAACGCCATAGCGGGGGAGGTCAAGGCAGTCAGTTGGCTGAAATTGCGAATAAAACTCTGGTAAAAATTGGCGAATCCCAAAAACCTCTGCAGGGCCTTGCGGAAATCTGGGATTGGCCAATCCACCACAGCCTTAACCTTGTCAGGATCCATGCGTACCCCCTTGGACGACACGATATAACCCAAAAATCGAACTGACTGTGCATGAAAAACGCATTTCTCCGCCTTGACAAAAAGCCCACTCTCTAACAGCCTCTGGAGCACTCGTCTGACGTGTTCCTGGAGAGAAGAAGAAAATATCAATATGTCGTCCAGGTAGACATAAATGAACTGATCGATCATGTCTCTCAACAAGTCATTAAAAAAAAAAAAGAAAAAAAAAGTGAAGTGACATGTGGCCACGTATGGTGACCCATACTTGGAATTTGTGCTCTGCATTTAACCCATCCAAGTGCGCACACACACAGCATACACACACACTGTGAACACACACCCGTAGCAGTGGGCAGCCATTGCTGCGGTGCCCGGGGAGCAGTTGGGGGTACGGTGCCTTGCTCAAGGGTCTCACCTCAGTCGTGGTATTGAGGGTGGGGAGAGCGCTGGGCATTCACTCCCCTCACCGACAATCCCTGCCGGACCTGAGACTCGAACCCATGACCTTTGGGTTACAAGTCCGACTCTCTATCCATTAGGCCACGACTGCCCCATTAACGAGTGCTTGGAACAGGGTGGGCGAGTTGGAAAGGCCGAAGGGCATAACCAAGTATTCAAAGTGCCCTCTAGGGGTGTTAAAAGCCGTCTTCCACTCATCCCCCTCCCTAATGCGAACCAAATGATAAGCGTTGCGCAGGTCCAATTTCGTGAAAAGAGACACGCCCTGCAGCCGTTCAAAGGCAGAAGACATCAACGGCAAAGGATAAGTATTCTTTACCGTGATGTTGTTCAGTCCTCTGTAATCAATGCACGGCCGCAGCGACCTGTCCTTCTTACCCACAAAAAAAAACCTGCCCCTGCGGGAGACGAGGAAGGGCGGATGAACCTAGCTGCCAGAGAATCAGAAATGTATTAGCACAGTCGTAGGGACGATGTGGAGGAAGAGAAGCAGCCCGGGACTTACTGAACACTTCCTTCAGGTCGAGGTACTCCTCCGGCACGTTTGACAGATTCACCGACTCCTCCTGTAACACAGAACGAGACACAGAAGAACAAGCAGACAACAAACAAGACGCATGACAGTGCTGGCTCCACTCCACCACGGACCCCTGGCCCCACTCGATCCTGGGCTTGTGTTCTACCAGCCACGGATGTCCCAAGACCACAGGATGGAGTGCTGATCTGGAAATGTAAAATGACAAATTTTCAGTATGGTTACCGGATGTGATGACGGTTAACAGTTCTGTGTCGTGTGTGATGGTGGGTAGTTTCTGTCCGTTAAGGGCGATGACAGTTATGGCACGTTCCAGGGGGTGGATGGGTATGTGCAGCCGCGTGGCCAGATCGTAATCCATGATGCTGCCCTCCGCCCCCGAGTCGATCAGAGCCTGGCAGGTGTGATGCCCTGATACCCACTGTAGTCTCACCGGGAGGAGTGTCACAGACGAGGATTTCTCTAGGGAAAGACCACCTGACAGTAACCTCGGTTTTACTCTCGGGCTCTGCCTTTTACAGGACATTCCCTTAGAAAATGTCCCGCCCCTCCACAGTACAAGCACAGTCCCATCTCTCTCCGATGTAATCTTTCCTCCCGGGAGAGCCGAGCTCTACCCACCTGCATGGGTTCAGGATCGAACGGGGGACCGACCGTGTTACCGCCGCTGGCTCCGCCCTCCTCCAGTTCCTTGAAACGCGCTATGGGTCTCTTACGCGCCGCGCGTTCCTGCAAGCGGGCATCCACCCGCAGCGCGAGCTCAATGAGACCGTGGAGACTGGTGGGTAGATCCAGCTGATAAATCTCCTGCCAACCCATGCAGGAACATATCCCACTGCGCCTCCTCGTTCCACTTGCATTCCGCTGCCAGGGTGCGGAATTGGATGACGTGATCGGACACCGGTTGGATTCCCTGAAGCAGGTCCGTGAGTTTGCGAGTGGCCTCCCGTCCCGCCACCGAACGGTCGAAAACCCGTCTCATCTCCTGCGACAGGGTGTGGAACGAGGAGCAGCACTGATGTTTGTTTTCCCACACTGCTGTTCCCCACAATGCCGCGCGTCCCGTCAGTAGCGTCATGACCAACGCGACTTTAGATTCCTCAGAAGAAAATGTATTAGGTTGCAAAGAGAAATAAATAGAGCACTTCGTTAAAAAGGCTCTACAAACGTCTGGTTCTCCAGCATACCTCTCTGGTGCAGGAATACGTGGCTCTTGTTGACTGCTGATGTTGCCGGATGGGTGGGGAACAGACGGTGGGGCTGGCGCAGTGGGAGATGAGAGATGTTGAACCTGGGTAGATAACTCAGCCACCTGCGCCACCAACGCCTGAACGGCACGAGCAGTGGCCAGCACCGGCTCGTCCTGCTGATCCATCCGTTGAACACTCCTGCTCAAATACTCCTGAAGATCCGACGACCTTGCTGGATCCATAATGGTCAGTTCGTTCTGTCAAGGAATGAACACAGACAGAGGATCCAAGTGCAAGTATAACAATATTTATAACAATAACTTCACTCCAAATGGACAGTCGAGGCAGAGACTGTGACGTGCAGAGCACTGTACAATAACTTCACTCCAAATGGACAGTCGAGGCAGAGACTGTGACGTGCAGAAACGGTGGCGTGCAGAGTGGTGAAGAACAGGGTGGCGCAGGGCTACAGCGGGTATCAGAAACCAAGGATAATCCAACCCAGAAAACAGGGCACACGGCGATAGTCCAGAATCCGAGAACCAGGAAGAGACAACAGAGATAACGACACCGGGACAGCCTGCAACGAACTGACAAAGACCACATAAAGACACGCACAATATATAACAAACACTAACAAGACACGGCTGGCAACAGATCGCAATCAGACCATATTGGGTGACACCCACATAATCACTCACTCACACACAACAAACACACAAGGGCGAGTAAGTGAATCCATGAACCGTGACAGTAAGGTAGTTGTTGTAGTGGTTAAGTTTAGGAAAGGGACTGAGGGATGCAGATAAGGCATTAATTTGTGCTTTATAAATACTTATAAACAGACAATATGCAAGTTAATAAGCAACTAGTGAGAATTGTTCCCCATACTAAAGTGTTACCAAACTTTTATTCTTTTTCACACAAAATTATGATTACAGTTTATCAATTTTATATCACTTTATCAAGACTTATTTTTATGAGGTGCCTTGCACTATATTATGTTATGACCTCAAAACACTTTTACCATAGTGTATTATTGTAAACTAATACATTTTGCAATATTGCGAAAGAGCATTAACCTTTTAGCACCACTCATTGAACATCTCAATTCATAACTGCTATGATACGTACAACAACCAACATAATAAAACATTGCCAGATTCACATTCATCTGTTTTGGATAAAAATGAATATGCTTTTAGTGCCACTCACTGGACATTTCACTTTGAAAGTGTCATGAAATGTGCAAGACACAACCGGTGCATCTGACGCATACTCGCATACTGTTTGAGTATGTAGTACATTTTTAATTTGAACTTACTAAAAAATGAAAAATAAAAGCCTAAATTCAATCTGTTCATCATATAAAGCGATTGTGTCTCTTCAGAAAATTTGGACTAAACCGCTCAATTTAAATAGATTAGTTTTACGATCTCTTTATGAACTTTCTGAAGTGACAGAAAGCTCTCTGATTTCATCAAAAAGATCATTTGTTTTCTGAAGATGAACGAAAGTCTTATGAAACAACGTGAGGGTGAGTAAATGATGACAGAATTTTCATTTTTGGTTGAACTATCCCCTTAAGCTTAGTCCCAGCCTAAAATGCATGTTTGATCTGTTTTACCTGAAAGCAACTTGCACTGACATATCTTAAAATATGTCAGTGCCATTGTTTTGTCTCAAGATGCACACCAGTAATGTTTTTTTCTTTTCTTTTCTTTTCTAAGGCACATTTATAAAAGCTACTTAAATATCCTAATTGAACTAACTCCTATTTCTGGGTTAATCTAAGCCCTGCCTGTGTGAAACCAGGCCATAATGTACTAAAATCTGCTTTATAACAACCATGATAACATGGGTGGTAAAAAAGAAAACCATGTGATGATTCAAAGTTCACCACAATTAGCTTTCCACAAGCTGAGGCACATATTAACATTCACACATGTGTTATTCACTCAAATACAAAACACCATGGTGACACACATGACACTAAACTAATGCAATAAACATTCATTAAGCAACAAAAGATGTATAACATAAACCCCAAACTAAGAACAAAAACTAAGAAGAAACAATTATTTAAATTAAATAACATCTAATGTAAAGTGTCATGCAGGGAATTCTGGTAAAGTCAATTTAGAGGAACAACAAGAACATGGAAAAAAAAGAGACAAGCAGAAACACAAGAATTTACCAATCCAATCCAAGATGGCGGCGCCAGTGTTTTCTCGTTTGTCTGCTTAGCTTATTTGTGTCTGTATTTGTGTTTTATAAACTTAAAGGGTTACCTGATTCTGAATAATTTTCATCCTGGGTCTCAGATCTGTGCTAACAACTTGGTAAACAGTAAATAATAACATAACCCGATAACAGCAAAACGAGCTGGTCTGGCTGCATTGATAATATGAGGCTACCGATTTACCTGCTGCTCGCTTATGTGCTGAGCTCACCGACTGTGGATGCTCCTGGATCTGTATCATTTGCATCGTCCCGGATTTTTCTCCCAAATTCTGCAACTATGCTGTTTCCTGATACCGGTGGCTTTACATCAATCCACATGGCTTCATCGGACTTTTATGACTTTTCTATCAAGGCTCTGCACAAGTGTAAACTTTTCAGTTGGACAGAAATATGGCAGTTCCAGTCCATTTCCTGCAAGCGTGATCATGGAATCAGCAATGCACGCCTGACAAGATCAGCAGGTTTTTGGATTATTTTCCTCCTGTTCCTATCAGGTAACATCCAACCCAATCCAGGACCAGAAATGATTGACCTTTTGAGCCCTAATGAATTGAAAGATAGTAGTGGCCTGCGTTTTATTCATGTCAACGTGCGCAGTCTGTTTAATAAAATCGACTCTATTCGTCTGTCGGCTAAACTGACAGAAAATGATATAATCGTCTTGTCAGAGACGTGGCTCAAACCATCAATTACAAGCAATATGATTCACATCGAAGGGTATAATCTCTTTAGGACGGATCGTGTGGGTAAAGGAGGGGGAGTAGCCATATATGCTAAGGCGTCGTTGGAATGTTGTTCCATTGAATCAATAACAAAGCCAAAATTCTTCGAACTATGTGCCATCAAATTAAATCTCCCCAATGGCGCTTCTTTGACTGTGGTAGGATGCTACCGCCCACCTTCGGCTGCAGCTGGAGCAACTGCCCTGCTGTCTGACTTTTTGCATAAATTGAACTGGGACTGGCTATCGACTTCATCACCGTTAAGAGACATATGTGATGCGTTACATTTGACGCAATTAGTACAGTCACCTACACGCCTAAATCCAAAACGAATGGACAAATCTACATTAATCGACGTCATTCTGACTAATGCTCCACATAAGTACTCGGCTACTGGAGTTTTCTGTAATGATGTCAGTGATCATTGTATGGTTGTCTGTGTTAGAAATTGTAAATTGACTAAAACAAAGCCACGGTTTATTTTTAAACTAAATTATAAATGTTTTAATGAACAAGCCTTCCTTCATGAAATCTATCAGCGTGATTTAAACTTAGTTTGTGATATGGATGATGTTGAGCTGGCCTGGAATTATTTTAAAAATACCTTTTTAGCCATAGTTGACAAGCATGCCCCTATTAGAAGATATAGAGTGAGGGGCAGAGATAATCCTTTGTTTAATTACTCTATTGCAACAGCTATTAGAGAACGGAATGAAGCATGGATCAAAGCAAAAATAAATAATAATGATAGATTGGTTAAATTATAGGGTATTAAGAAATAAATGCACAAGACTAATAAAAAGTACAAAAAGTGAATATTATTTGAATTTAATAAATGAAAACCTTAATGACCCCAAAACATTTTGGAAAGCATTTGTCCTCCCATTATTAAAAGGTGGAGACCCGTCAGCCTTAGACAATTATCGACCAATCTCCAGACTATCTGTCTTGGCTAAATTGTTTGAGTCTCTAATAAATGAGCAACTAAAACATTTTTTAGCTGACAACTGTATTTTAAGTCCCACTCAGTCTGGTTTCCGGCAAGGACACAGTACAATTGCGGCTGTAACCTCTGTTATGAATGATTTTGTTAATGCTTTAGATGACAAATAGTCTTGTGCTGCTTTATTTATTGATTTATCTAAAGCATTCGACACTGTTGACCATCATCTTCTTCTGCAAAGATTGCAAAACATAGGTTTTAGTAGCAATGTGCTAAAGTGGTTTTCTAATTACTTGAATGGTAGAACTCAGTGTGTGGCATTAGATAACTGTACTTCATCCCTGCTAGAAGTAAAAATGGGTGTCTCTCAAGGATCAGTTTTGGGCCCTATTTTATTTTCAATTTATATAAATAATTTAGGTTTGAATCTGAATCAAGCTAAGGCTCATCTGTATGCAGACGATACTATTTTGTACACCTCTGCTATGTCATTGAAGGAAGCAATTTATAATTTACAGTCTGCCTTTAGTCAGGTACAAAAATCTCTGGTAGGATTAAAGTTGGTATTAAATGCTAAAAAAACTAAATTAATGGTTTTTACACATTCACTTTCTCATTCTCTTATCGATTTCACTATTTTAACACAAAATGGTACTCCAATAGAGAGAGTGACTTCCTACAAATACCTAGGTATTTGGTTGGATGATAAATTGTCTTTTGGGGTCCATATTGAGAGCCTTTTAAAAAAACTCAGACCCAAGTTAGGTTTTTATTTTAGATTAAAGAAGTGCTTTCCTTATTCAGCAAGGAAAAAGTTGGTGCAGAGCACATTTCTATCAGTTTTGGATTACGGTGATCTAATTTATATGCACTCTACTTCATTTTTATTCAAAAAACTAGATGTACTGTACCACTCAGCTTTACGTTTCATAACAGGTGCAGCAGCTAGGACTCACCACTGCACTCTGTATGAAACTCTACAATGGCCCTCCCTCTCCCTCAGAAGGATGCCACGACCGGCTCAAGCCGCGACAAATAAAAGGAGGACTAGCAGGTTGGTACGGGTGAAACAAGAGTGTTTATTAACATAAATAGAAAAATATATAAAACGGAAAATAACTTACAAAAACAACCCCAATTTCTGTCTGACACATGATGTTAAAATATCAGACAGAACCAAATACAAAGTAACAACCAAGGCAAAATAAACAAACAGAACAAAAACCAAACAAGCAAAGCAGAAGCAAGCTCACAACACTCCAAAGATACAAAGGTACCCTACACTCTTGCACGCTTCCTTTATAAAAGACAAAACTGGAGCTACTAATTCTCAATTAGTCCAAGCAAACAACGTTCGACAGACTCTCGCGATGCACAGATTCTCCCAGCCACGCCCACCGGTCGACACAGCAGGAGTAACGGGAGATGGAGACGGGTCCCTCTGACGATACAATGAGGATCCGATGAGTTCAATCAAGTGTTGTAAAGCCCAAATTAAAGCAAGCGTTTCCTTCTCAATCACCGAATAGTTAAGCTGATATTTATTAAACTTTCTAGAGAAGAATCCGATAGGATGATCAACGTCATCCTCAGAAGTTTGCAACAAGATGGCACCAGCACCCACATTACTGGCATCGACTTGCAATTTAAACGCTTGATCGAACCGTGGAGCTGCCAAAACGGGAGCCTCTGTAAGGAGCATTTTTACCCTTTCAAACGCTTGCTGACACATTGGTGTCCAGCAAAAATCTGCTCCTCCCCGCAACAAATTTTTCAGGGGCACTGCAACTGTAGAAAAATTCCTGCAAAAACAACGATACAATCCTACCATTCCAAGAAATCGCATTAGCTCTCTTTTTGTCGTGGGAGTCGGATATTTATCTATAGCCTCTACCTTTGCGCGAATGGGGCGTACTTGGCCTTGTCCAACCACCTTCCCCAAGTAGGTAACAGTAGCTTTAGCGAATTCGCACTTTAACAAATTGACAGTCAAATTGGCAGATACAAAATGATCAAACAGTGCTCGAATCTGAATCAAGTGGTCCTCCCAAGTTTGGCTAAAAGCAACGACGTCATCTAAATATACAGCGCAGCCTCTCAGCCCAGATATAACTCGATTCATTAAACGTTGAAACGTTGCGGGAGCGTTGCGCAGTCCGAAACTCATAACCTTGTAAGAAAATAACCCTGAAGGCGTAATAAAAGCAGAAACTTCTCGAGCTCTGGGAGTTAAAGGCACTTGCCAGTAACCCTTGAGAAGATCAAACTTGCTCACAAATCTTGCATTTCCTACCTGATCGACACAGTCCTCAATTCGAGGCAAAGGAAAAGAATCAGCCTTCGTTATAGCATTCACCTTTCTGTAATCCGTACAGGATCTAAACGACCCATCAGGTTTATTCACTAACAAAGATGGAGATGCCCAACTAGAAAAAGAAGGTTCCGCAATGTTATTTTTCAGCATATACTCGATTTCATCATCTAGTTGTTTTTTCTTATTTGCAGACACTCGATAGTAACGCTGACGAATTGGACTTGAATCTCCCACATCAATGTCATGCTCAATCAAATTTGTACAAGAAGGAGTATTAGAAAACAACGTAAAATATTCAGTAATCAACTTAATCAAATCGGTACGCTGTACATCCGTTAAATGGTTAAGCCAAACGTGCATAGAACTCAATGCTTCTGAATTTCGAAGACTACCTTGAAGAATACAATCTCCAGGATAGATTTCATCTTCCTCTCCACCTACCAGAGTTGGAGTAGAAGTCAATTCAACGATGTCAACATTTGAAGAAGAATCTGTAAGCAGAACAGGTTTAATAAAAGAATCAGGCACACTAACTTTGTTATTACTTGTCATAAGGTCATCGAAATCTTTGGATGCATAGTAAGGCTTTAACAAATTTACGTGACACACTCTGGTTTTTTTCCTTCGATCTGGCGTATTAATCAAATAATTTAGATCAGAAATCTGACGCGCAACAGTGTACGGTCCAACATACTTAGCCTGAAACGGAGATCCAACAATAGGCAACAATGCCAATACCCGGTCACCAGGTTGAAACGACCGCAACTCTGTTCGGCGATCAAAAAGCCGTTTCATTCGATCTTTTGCTTTGTTCAAAGATGACTTTGCCAACTGGCACGCTTCATAAATACGTCTACGAAAGTCACTAACATATGACAAAACATTTTTCGGAGGATCAGATTTTCCCCAGTCCGCAGATAAAACAGCCAATGGACTTCGCACATCGTGACCGAAAACAAGGTCATTCAGACTGAACCCAGTACTTTCTTGCGCAGCTTCCCGAGCTGCCATCATTAACCAAGGAAGACCGGTTTCCCAGTCTGTATCCATCTGAACACAGTATGACTTTGAGCATGATAAGCACTGGAGAGATGATGTTGAATATGAAGTTGTTTCAACACTTGACTAAACAAATTAGAAGTAAAATTACTTCCCTGATCAGATTGGATAATTCGTGGTATCCCAAACACAGAAATGAACTGAGTCAGTGCCTTTACGACTTGCTTTGCTGTTACAGAACGTAAAGGATATGCAGCAGGATATCTAGTTACTTGACACATGATTGTAAGCAAATGTTATATAATATATAGGCCAAAAAAAATGTTTCAAAAGTAACTTGTACGTCTTTTTCACTCCCATATGGCCAGACGTATCATGTGCGGTCTGTAGTACTAGTTGTCGGAGAGATTGAGGAACTACAATTTGCACCATTGGATCACCAATTGCAAACTCTCCTTTTGGTACCCATTTCCGAACCAACAATCCCTCGTCTAGGTAATACCCAGATGAAAGATCTTCAACTGTGTCCAATGAGACAACTCGGTCAAATAATTCAACAAGAGTTGAGTCAGCTTTTTGTTTTTCAATCAACTCATCACGTGATACTGACAAAATTGAAGGGACTTCCAGAGTTTTACTCACCACATTGTTCGTTTCAGCTTGTTCTTTAACCATAGAACGTGTTATCACACAAGACGACAACATATTTGAAGAACAAATCAAATTTACTTCACCATCTGGTTCCAAAGTCATCGGAGTGAGACATGGTGTAACCACTAGATTGTGGTGAATCATTCCGCCAGACACGATCACCAGCTAAGACATTTCCCAGAATTACCTGTATTCCTTCCACAGGCAAGCAGGAACGAACGGCCACTTCCACTTCTCCCTGGATCAACTCAGATTGCAAAACAATTTTATGAAGTGGTACAGACGGTGGTACAGATTCTTACACAGACAGTGTAAGAATCAGTTGAAAAAGGCAATACAGACTCCAGCACAAAGGTTTCTGATGATCCTGTATCACGTAAAATCTTAACTGGTACGATTTTTGTAGAATCTGCCAGTCTAACAGAACCTTTTGTAATGAATGGAGTAAAAGCTGAAACACACAGCGAGCAATTCTGCACGTTATTCACTGTTGAAGGAGCCACAGCCAAAGCAACAGACTTAACAGTAGACACAAATTTCGAATTCACCTTAGAATAGTCAGCTTTTGCTTTCAATAATGGGCACTCGTTCTTCCAGTGTCCAAACCCATGACAATAATTGCACATATTTGCTCTGTCTTTGTTTTCAACATGCAACTGTTTGCCGGGTGACTCGCGCACAAATTTTGAAAATTTGCTACATTTTCGCCAGGGCTCTTTTTGAAAAGTTTCACCATCAGGTCTGTAATTAAAAACGGTCTTATGAGTCAATGAGAATTCATCAGCCATAACGGCCGCCTCATACACCGTATCACCGTAACTAATGCTCGCTCGCTTCAAAATAAAATGCTTGAACTTACAGCATTGGTGAAATATAACAGAGACTTTAAAAGAGCTAACCTGATCTGCATTACGGAGACATGGCTGACGGAGGCGATTGACAACATACACTTGGAAGGATACTCCTTAATCCGTCTGGACCGCGACAGTGCCAAGTCAACTAAAACAATCGGAGGAGGACTGTGTATGTTCGTTAGTAGCAGGTGGGTGAATAATATTACGGTACGTGAAACTCATTGCTCTGCTCACTATGAACTATTGACTGTGTCTTTTAGGCCATACTATTTGCCTCGTGAATTCGGACAAATAACAATTATCTTAGTCTATGTGCCAGGACCAAACTTTGCACTTGCTGCCGAAGGCATAGCTGCTAGTTACAACAGAGCACTTTGCAATTCTGCTGATGACCCAGTCTTCTTGCTTGGAGATTTTAATAAATGCAATGTATCTACGCTGTTGCCAAATCTTGAGCAATATGTAACCTGTCCGACAAGACTGGTTAAGACTCTGGACAAATGCTTTGGTAACGTGGAAGGTGCATATGTGCCAAAGCTATACCCACCTCTGGGACGTTCGGATCACAACGTTGTTCATCTGTTGCCAAAATACAGGCAGCTTTTGAAGAGGATCAAGCCTACCGTTCAGCAGGTTCAAACGTGGTCCAGGGACAAAATAGAAAAGCTAAGAGGCTGTTTTGAGTGCACTGAATGGGACTTATTTTTTAACGATGATGACTGTTGTAGTAATCATGAATTGTTGAATGATACAATAACCTGTTATGTTAATTTCTGTGTAAATTCAGTGGTTCAAACAAAGAATATTAGAGTCTATCCAAATAATAAGCCCTGGATTAACAAAGATCTGAAACATTACCTAAACATGAAGAAAATTGCCTTCTTGCAGAATGATCAGCAGAAAGTACAAGAGTTAAACAAAGCAGTAAAACGTAAGATAAAAGATGCACAGAATGAATATAAAGAGAATGTTGAAGAGAAATTAAAAACAGGGAATGTAAGAGACGCATGGAAGGGTTTGAATACAATGATGGGTAGACAAAAGAAAAGAGTTCAAAAACATGAAGACCCTCATTGTCTTGCAAATAATCTTAATATTTTTTATTCACGATTTGATAATGATTTTAATGATGATGATTTGTCTGTTAGTAATGAATTAATGATGACCATGACTCAATCACAGCCTATGATTATACAGGAGAGGGAGGTTGTCACAGTGCTTCATAAAATTAAACCGTATAAGGCATCTGGCCCAGATGGCCTGAAGGGGAAAGTCCTGAAAGAATGTGCAGCACAACTTGGACATGTGTGTACAAGGTTATTTCAAATCTTCCTGAACAATGGTTTTGTACCATTAGCCTGGAAGAATTCCATTGTCATCCCGGTGCCGAAAATACCTAATGCTAAATCTCTCAAAGACTTTCGCCCAATCGTACTCACATCTATTCTGTGTAAATGTATGGAGCGCATAGTATGTAAGGAACTGTTATCCCAAATTGAGACATGCAATTTGCCTATTGGGCAAATAGGAGCACTGTGGATGCCTCTCTCACTCTTTTAAATAAGGTTCAAAACCATGTAGATAAGTCAAATTCTTATGTTCGAATACTCTTCATGGATTTCTCATCCGCTTTTAATACTGTCCAACCTCATCTTCTTTTAAAGCGCCTCTATGAGTTAGGTGCTAGTAGTTGGATGATTTTATGGATTAAGGAGTTTTTAAAAGGTCGCCCTCAGCGAGTTTGTGATAATAATGTTATGTCGGATTGCTTGGTTTTAGATACTGGGGTACCGCAGGGATCTGTACTGTCTCCAATACTTTTTTCCGTATACATAAATGAACTGAAGTGCAATGACGATAACCTTACCCTTATAAAATATGCCGATGATATGGCATTGGTTTCATGTCAGAAAGAAATGAACTGCACCTCATATTTTGAGTACATTGACAGTATTATCTGTTGGTTTGAGAGTAGTTTTTTACATCTTAATATTGAAAAGACAAAAGAGCTATGTTTGAGAAATCAGTTGAGAAGAGTAGTATCTGAATATAAACCAGTTGTCATAAAGGAAAAAACTGTAGAGCAGGTCTCGAATTTTAAATATTTGGGTACAATTATAGATGAGAAACTTAATTTTGAAAGTAATGTGGAGTACATTCATAAAAAAGCACGACAACGCCTGGGTCTCCTCAGGAAACTGAGAAGCTTTAATATCGGTCAGCAGACCCTAACTATGTTATATCGATCAATGATTGAGAATATTCTCACATATAATATTGTTTCATGGTACGGCAATCTAACATTAAAACAAAAGAACAAACTCTCACAAATAATTAATCAAGCAAATAAGATTACTGGACAAAAACAACAGCCACTTCAGAGCTTGTTCGATCATTTCATGGGTAAAATGGCAATTGCGATTTTTAAAGATAACACACATCCTCTTCACTCTGCTTTTGAATTGCTCCCATCTGGACGTAGACTAAAAATTCCCTTGGCTAGAAAAAATGTCTATAAAAAATCTTTTTTTCCATTGGCAGTGATTATCTTGAATCGTACAGTATTTTAATTGAAACAATAGAATGGCTGTTGATATTTTTAACTTTTCTTTCTTACAGTGTTTAATTATAGAATTGTGTTGTTGATGTGTGATGTGATTTCTAAGCAGGAAATGTATGTTACAGTGTCAAAGAAAAATTTCCTCTCTGTGAAAACAGACTGGACAATAAAGTTCAATCCAATCCAGTCCAATCCAATCAGGTTTGCGCTTGTTGATGTATGTTGCAACATGATCTGAAACAGAATTCTTGAATTGTTCAAGCACCATTAATTCTTTTAAATCGTCCAGTGTTATTACACCAGAAGCTACACACCAACGATTAAAATAGACTGAGATATCATGTACAAAATCAACATACGTCTGTTTCTCACTTTTCTTCCAGGATCTACATTTTTGTTGATAGGCCTCTGGAATGAGCTCACACGCCCTTAACACTGCTGCCTTTACTGCTTGATAATCAGAAGCATCCTCCACACTAAGTGAAGAATATGCTTCTTGCGCTTTACCCCTAAAAACAGACTGCAACATCAACGTGCGTTCATCATCTGGCCAATTTTGTGCATCCGCAACACGCTCAAACAATAAGAAGAACCGTTCAACCTCTTTTTCATCAAATTTCGGAATCAATCTCATATTAGTCACAGTGTCAGATTTGCACGAACTTGAACTACGTTCCAAATCCCCCGTTAAAGAAAGTTTGCCGTCTCTTATTAAGTCTAAACGATAGCGTTCAAGTTCAAGTTGCTGTTGTTGCAATTGAACTTTAGAAATTTCAATACGATTTTGCATTTCTAACTGCTTCTCTTTCATTTTGGTTTGAATTAACAAGAACTGCTTTTGTTGCTCAAATGTTAAATAAGACTGTGTTGTCACATTAACAAAATTTGACGCGTCTCCAGACAATTGAGACTCCAAAACTCCACGTTCAATTAATTCGGTCTTTACCAAGGTTTTAATGTTATCTTTTACACGTTTATCTTGACCCATCAGATTAATTTTGTAGTATTCTGCAAGTTCTAATAGCTGATCCATAGTTAAATCATTTAACAAGCTTTCAGACGGCGCACTAAAAAATTCCTGAACTTTGGAGGACATTTTAACAAAAGTATGGCTACTAATTTTCAACAAAAAAATGAGACCGAAATTGGAATAAGCAATTCCCTCTAAACCTTAAAGCTACCTAAATTCATCCCTAGTCTTCGTACAGTTACTTGCAGCGGGGTTTTAAACAATGTAAACCAGCGTTTGTTATAGCAACCGATTAACGAGTCACTTCAACAAAACACGGACGTGTACCCGAGACAAGTGCTCCAACTGCTTTCACCGTACAAAAATAATAAACTAAAATAAAAAAAGATCGGAATATCCCGTTAAGGATTCCGCTAAACCTACACAGGGAAAAGCCTACTCCAAAACATTTCTCTCTTCAAGGAAAATCCATTTATTGATTTTTATTGCTAAAGCACTAATGGGTAAATTACCCGTCTATATTTCAAATTTGCTAATTTACCAAAACAGTGTTTACAGGACAAGGTCATCAAAGAAAATACTATTAATTATTCCATCAACAAAAACAGCCACTGGTAAAAAAGCTTTCTCATCATATGCACCAAATGCCTGGAATGAACTCCAAAATACTTTAAATCTAGTATCACTTCCATCTATTAATACTTTTAAAAACCTTTTAAAGTCATCTCTGACTGAACAGTGCAATTGTTTTTAATTAGGTATCTTATACAATTGTATGTTTGTATTTGCTGACGTTAATGTCTTGTTTTGTTTTCTAGTATGTATAGTGTATAGAGATTTGTGGTGTATTATGTAATTTATGTCCTGTCTTTTATGTATTGAAACTTTTGGCCGCCTGTCTTGGCCAGGACTCCCTGGGAGAAGAGTTACTGTAACTCAATGGGACCTTTCCTGGTTAAATAAAGGTTAAATAAATAAAATAAAATAAAAGAACTATAACTGACTTCCAGCCACAGCCTAGGATGAAATCAACTGAAGATAAAAGAAGACATTAAATCTCTCAAGATCTCAGCAGAGGATGTTTAAACAACTCCACAAACAGCATTACCAGCTTCACTTATTACCAACCAGTTTGACGTTTTATTATAGCAACCATTATGGTGATCAGTGTTTTCTTCAGTTGACTTTTTAACATTAGATTTTCTCTGGCTACTGTAACTGTGTGTTTATAAAACACATTTGTTATAGCAAGAAAAGCTATGAGAAAATGGATCAGATGACATTGGCTGTGTATTGATAATGACAATCATCATGTAGTGGCTTGATTCACTGATCTCATATAGATTCTTATCTTTGGTTATGCGGATCATTCATTTAACATAATTGATTACAGTAGCCCTGTGATTCTAAATTACAAGTTCCAGCAGTGTTGCAAAAACCAGAATTTTAAAAGCATTGTGCACAAAAAAGTCTTTCTATTTCATGCATTCTGACTTATTTACACTGTTAAAGATTTGGTTTCAAAACACATGTTGGAGTATTTCTGTGCCAAATACACTACTTCCAGTTTCAGACTGGTTTCGGAGAGGGTTTTTTTGAGTATGGCCCTTTATCACATAATAAAGGGCGGAATTCCTTGTACAGGCACTTCTCCCTGATAAGCGTGCACACACACATCACCCAGAACAAGAGCATCAACGTGCTTCGTTTGGGTTACGGAAGCCGAGAGATTTTTCAACAATGTCACCAAAGGAGTGTGTTTTTGGTTGTGAGGGAAAGATTACCTTTTTCAGCTTCCCAAAGAACCCAGTGTTAAGGGAACAGTGGATGAAGTTTTTTTTTCCGCTCACAATAGAATTCACTATCCAGTGGGACAACCTCTGCTTGGAGACAGCCTTTCCCTTCTGCTGGCCTCCATAACAAACAAAGAGCTGGTCTGAGGTCCTAAAGCACTGAGTTCTGTCTATGTAAACGTGGAGAGCACGTACTAGACAGAGCAGCGCCAGGGCTGGGTCTGCCTCCTCTGTGGGCAGCGCTTGCAAGTTCACCACCTGATCTCTAAAAGGAGTGGTGGGAACTTTGAGCATGTATCCAGGCCGGGGTCTCAAGATAAGGTGAGAGTTGGCAGATTGAGCCTTCTAGCGGAAAATTACCAGATGCTCTGGTATTCATAGTATTCATCTGACCAGTGTTGGCACCAAAAGAGAACCCACCCCCGGACTGTTATTTCAACACATTAGCTGTGTCTGAAATTGGCCCATATACCCTCATTCACTATTCCGTACATCAGTCCACTAATATAGTTCACTTGAGGGAGTGAATGAAACGAGTGGGCCAGTTCGGAAACTAAGTGCGCCGAGAGGACTGCAACTTTTGCATAATTTGTGCTTGCTGTTTAAAAATATTTGAAACTTAGTAAACTGGAAGCTCCAGCAGTAAGATGAAATGATTACGTCCTGGACATATGGGTATAAAAGAGGCCAGCGTGGCATTGCTCATTCAGGTTTGTTCTGAAGATTGGCTGCTATTGCAGCCACATACACCTTCAAGGTGGAAGCGGAGAGGTGTCTCTCCAGACCCTCTTGGAGGAAGGACAGCACTGACCCAATACCACATCTCTGTGGGTTTTCTTCTCAGGAAGAACACCAAGTGACAAAAAAGTGCCTTTTCAAAGAATACAACGCCTCGTTGAGGGAGCTCTGGCTTGACTTATGGTATCTATTACCACTGATGATAGCCCTCTGAATTACTTCTCATCCCGTCCAGGGACCACACATGGAGGTTCCAGAGGTCTGGGCACGGGTGCCAAATTGTGCCCTTACCCTGAGAAAGAAAGTCCTTCATCATAGGGATTCACCAGGGAGGGGCTACTGTTATCAGCATAAGCTCTGAGAACCAGGTCTGGTTGGGCCAATAAGGCGCAACTATCAGAACCTGTTCTGCGTCCTCTCTGACTTGTGTGCGCAATGAGGCCCACTGGGGGACATGTGTATTTGTGCAGGCCCCTTCACTAGCTGTGCACCCATGCTGAGGGGGGCCTCGGTCAGGAAATAACACAGAAGGCAAAGGGAGGATTCTTGGGAGGCGAACAGGTCTACCAGCGCCTGGCCGAATCGACTCCAAGTCAGGTGGACCATCTGGGGACGGAGTCTCCACTCCCCTGAAGCGTAACCTGTCGTTAGAGCGAGTCCGCTGCACGATTGAAGATGCCTAGTATGTGAGTGGCCTGCAAAGACCTCAATATCTTAGTGGAGGAGGTGGCAGGTGTGTTGTAACAAGCGACAAGAGCAAATACTGCCCTCCCAGGGCTCTCCCAACCAGGGCTCTGAAACTGCATGCCTGTTGCATACGTTGCCCCAGCCTGTCTTGGATGTATCTGTTGTCACAACAATACACCTGGACACTTGTTCTAAAGGAACTCCTGTCCAAGGGCTGAATGTGCGACACTCCAGTGTGATGGCCACATGGTGTGTGCCACACCGCCATGCCCATCTCGGAACTCGGGCATGAAGCCAGTGCTGAAGCGGTCTCATATGTAGAGGGCTGTTTTGTACTTGAATGACTTCAAGCTATTCAGCACTGAACAAGCACGGTCTTCTGAAAGACGTGCTGTCATTGTGATTGAGTCCAACTCCACACAGAGTAAAGAGATGCTCTGCACAGGAGAGAGTTTACTCTTCTTCCAGTTGAACTGAAGTCCCAGTCGGGCTAGGTGCTCAAGGACCATGTCCCTTTGTGCACACAACAACTCTCGAGAGTGAGCTAAAATTAGCCAGTCGCCAAGATAGTTGAGGATGCGAATGTGAATCAACAGGGCAAGGGCGCCCTCTGCGACTTATAATGAAGCGAGGTGACGGGGCGACCCGAAGGGAAGTACCTTGTACTGGTATGCACACTTCTCTTAGATGAGATGCAGGCATTCGGCTCCAAAGAACAAAGCCGAGTAAGAAATGCCACGGTGGCCTCTTTTATACTCTTATGTCCGGGGCATGGCCAACTGTGCAAGTTTTGCTGGCCAATTCATTGGCCTTTTCTGAAGACATCAGTGGTGATTGGGGCTCTCAGGGGCGACCCTAGTGTCGGATCGACACAATGTCGAACATGACCAACAGAAAGAGAACTATGTATAAACCTTAATTAAACAATTTAATAATAAAATTAAAAAAGGAATTTATACCTGTATGATTTTATACTGTAGCCAAATTGGACCAGCAGTTTGGAAAATGGATGAATGGATGGATAATTCAGCTGTGGCTGCCATCTTCTGGCGAGACCCAGGAATTAATTCAGCGTGACTGTCTCTTGCCGTCGAACGTACATCGATTGTACACTCGTTATTGCGGTGCATTGCAGGATTGAATGAGTGCACTAAATAACTTCCACTATGGTTTTGGGCACCACTACAAATGGCTCTCCCATCAAATAGAGCTCTAATTAAGGGTACAGGGGACAATTTCGGACTGTAAAACAGAATCTCCTGTGACCAGGATGATTTCAACAAGGTCCTTAGGGTATGACACTGAAGAAAAAGAAAACTATTTCTTTGCCACTGCAAATGTATTTCTTTGTGTAATAAAATGAAAATTCAAGAACCATATTTTATTTATAATAAAATATAATTTATAATAATAATAAAAACATTATCTTGTAAGGAACAACACAAGTCAGAGCAGACAAAGAATGAAGAACCACCCAGGATGGGCTGGAGGAAAATGTCTACAGACAAACAGACCTACTACAAAACATCTAGACCAGGGGTGTTCAATCCTGCTCCTAAAGGACCACTGTCCTGCAGAGTTAGGCTCCCAACCCAATTAAACGCACCTGAACCAGCTAATTAAGGTCTTACTAGGCATACTAAAAATTTCCAGGCAGGTGTGTTGAGGCAAGTTGGAGTCAAACTCTGCAGGACAGTGACCCTTCCAGGAACAGGTTCAGACACTCCTGATCTAAGGAAGGAAATTAGGAGGGTAATGAGGGAGAGCAGGTGGGGCATAAGAACTAATAACAAGATAATAAGAAGTGACTGACAGAAAAGCACATGGCAAACGGAAACAAACAAAAGCTACATGCTTACACAAAATGCAGGACATAATAGCACATGGCAAACACTATCAACGGCCATGTGCTCCAACAGAAAACACGAATTACAGGACAGAAAGAATTGTGCAGAGAATTGATATCAGGATCCTGACACCGAAACACTGAAGTGATCCAGACATCCAGACAAAATACAAAACATAAATGACCTAAGTGTATGA
>RJVU01060294.1:457260-502175 GCA_003731715.1 Anabarilius grahami
TGTATCTGAACAAGATGTCCAGGACCTCCAGCAGAAAAATAGGCCCACAACATTAAAGATCCAGCAGTATATTTAACTGTGGGCATGGGGTACTTTCTATCCATGTGTGCACCAAACCCATCTGGTGGGTTTGCTGCCAAAAAACACTTTTTTTTGTTTCATCTGACCATAGAAGCCGGTCCCGTTTGAAGTTCCAGTCTTGTCTGACAACTGAGTATGCTGGAGATTGTTTCTGGATGAGAGCAGAGTATTTTTCTTGAAACCCTCCAGAACAACTTGTGGGGATGTAGGTTCTGTTTGATAATTTTTTTTAGGCTTTCTGAAACTCAAGACTTAACTAATCTCTGCAATTCTCCAGCTGTGATCCTTGGAGAATCTTCGGACACTCAAACTTTCTTCCTCTCCACTCATTAGGACGATTTAGATACACGTCCTCTTCCAGGCAGATTTGTAACATCTTTAGTTGATTGTAACTTCTTAATTATTGCCCTGATGGTGGAAATGGGGATTTTCAATGCATTAGCTTTTTTCTTACAGCCATTTTCTATTTTGTGAAGCTCAACAATCTTTTGCTGCACATCAGAACTATATTCTTTGGTTTTTCTCATTGTGATGAATGATTAAGGGAATTTGGCCTTTGTGTTTACACATATTTGTACTCCTGTGGAACAGGAAGTCATGACTGGACAATTTCATTCTCCTAGTCACCCTGGTGTGCTAAAAATGTAAATATGAATGGGAATATACTTCAGAGATATTTTACTCATAAGAATTTCTAGGGGTGCCAATAATTGTGGCCAACATGTATTGGAGAAAAACATTTATTTCATAATGTGAGTTTCCCCCCACTTTCAATTGTTTTACTTCGATGAAAGGTTAACATTTTGTGAATTTTTTGAATGAAAGATCAAAAGGATAAACAATGCAGATTTATTTTCACAGCCGCCTTTGCTTATATTTACTAAGGGTGCCAATAATTGTGGAGGGCACTGTATATATCTATATTATATATATATATATAAAATTGAGTTATTATTTACCATATAAATGATACATACTGTCTCTATTTTAGAATATAGCAAGACAAATAAAAAAAAGAACAATAAAGAAATGCATTTCTAATGAAACTTTAAAAAAATATATTTTTATGCTTTCTCTTTTTTAGTTCTTTTCACATTTCGGTATGTATTCATTTCTCATTTCATTGCAAGGCTGGTTTGTTATTCCTACATTATATCATTCTATAACATTATATCTATTTTTGTTTGTTTGTTAATTTTCTTGCTCAGTCACACGCAAACTTCTGACAAATTAATAAATACAAAATTAAAATATAGACTTAGGATGGGGTGGCCATTAAGCAAGAAGTCATTTTGAGAAAGGTCCTCACTTTGGTGCGGTGCCATGGAGCCACTGATAGGGTTGTGGCCCTGTCATATGCCAAAGTGTGATGAATGAGCTATCTTTAGGTGTAGATAAGGTGATCTCTCCTCCTGATGGGGTCCTCACATTGTCATGTTAGTAGCTATCTGCTTGTTCCTTGACACACCTGCTGGGAGTTGGATGCCATTCATTTGGTGCTGCTTCTATAACATGAGACTTTTTTTGTGTTTCTTAACATCATAATCCATTTCTTTTGCCTTATATCAGGTTTCTTTTTGTAGCATCACTATGTCTTCTATACTGTAATTAGATGTGGTAATTTATAAAAAGCTAAGTTGCTAAATAAATGTATTAATTTGCAGACCAAAAACATGGGTCATCTTTTCCATTAAATTGTTATCTTAAAATGTCTGTTTACTAGAAAAAGATTTCATAAGAAATAATGAAGATCAGGCAAGATCAGGCAATCCATCTCATGAACACTTGACAAACACGGAACACACAACACTATTACACATTAATTTACTTAAAACACTTATTTATACTTCAAATTTGCACACATAACTGTACATACAATTGTCTATTTTATATATTGTTTTTTGCTTTTTTTTTTGTTTGTTTTTTTGCACTTTGTCTATCTTGTAAATTTGTATATTATTATTTTATTCTTTTTATTATGTGTCTTGTCTTGTCGCTGTCACTCTGTTGCACTGTGGAGCTTCTGTCACTAAAACAAATTCCTAGTATGTGTAAACAACATACCTGGCAATAAAGCTCTTCTGATTCTGATAAAGCTCTTCTGAAGATTAGTTCATATGGATAGCATAGCATGTATAATTTGTTCTCAGGAAAATGTGATGAATTAAATTCTCATTGGCTTTGTTTACATCTAAACTAATAAGACATTAATAACTGTACTGATAGCTCAATCAGCCTGACTGATTGATACTTTATTAATCCCAAAGAAAAGCCAAGGCATCCAGTAGCTTATACAGCAAAAAGACTGTAATGCCACACCAGCAGAGGGAGTCCTTGCCTGAATTCTAACTGTGTGCCGCTCCCTCTGCTTACTCTACAGTCTCTTCCTGTTTGGCAGTTATTTTAAGCATGACATGACCAAACAGGCTTTGCAAAGTATTGCCAGTTCCAGTGCCTTACTGAGTGTTCTATATCTATTGTCTGTTTGCTTGTGTATGACCTTTTGCCTGTTTACTTTGATTACTGTTTGTTGGATTACCCATAAAAAAAATAGAAAATCAGTGCTAACAGTCCAGTATCACATTCAAGTATATATATATATATATATCAGTCGTGCTCATAATTATTCATACCCTTGGTAAATATGACCAAAGAAGGCTGTGAAAATAAATCTGCATCATTAATACTTTTGATCTTTTATTTAAAATATCTACAAAAATCCAACCTTTCATTGGAGAAAAATAATTTTAAATGGGGGGAAAATCTCATGAGAGAAATGTTTTTCTCTAATACACACTGCTCACAATTAATCCCTTTTATTCAATACTTTTTGCAACCTCCTTTCCCCAAGATAACAGCTCTGAGTCTTCACCTGTAATGCCTGATGAGTTTGGAGAAAATCTGACAAGAGGTTCTATGACATTCCTTCATACAGAATCTCTCCAGATCCTTCAGATTCCCAGCTCCATGTTGGTGCTTCTTCTCTTCAGTTCACTCCACTCATTTTCTTTAGAGTTCAGGTCAGGGGACTGGGATGGCCATGGCAGAAGCATGGTTTTGTGCTCAGTGACCCATTTTTGTGTTGGTTTTGATGTTTGTTTTGGATCATTGTCCTGTTGGAAGATCCAATCACGACCCATTATAAGACTTCTAGCAGGGACAGTCAGGTTTTGATTTTTGCATAGTTTTGATGCATAGTTTTTTGAGATTTATAGCCTGACATACACAATTTTGTTCACAAACATTGCATTACCACAAAGTAGTCATCTATGTACCGTTTAAAATTAAAAAATAAATAAGATTTCAATATCCATCATGGCACCAAGTAAAGACACTATATGAAAAACAACAGATTCTAAATGAGTCTGAGCTTGTATTACTAAAGGAAATGAGCAGTTTTATTAATATTACACAGGCTACTTTGATGGTCTAAATCACGTTTTAGTGCAAGTTAAAGAGCAACTAAAAATTTTTTGAGTTTCTGTTATTAACAGAGGTGGGAATGTCTGTGTGTGTTCACCCAGAACACCCTATCAACTACATACTCTAGCAACACCCCATCAACTGCATAGCAAGAGCCTAGCAACCACCCAGAATATCCTAGCAACCACCTAGCAACACTTTAGCAATCACCCAGAACATCTATATTCTGGCCTAAATGACCAAACTTTTTACATTTTTTTTAACAAGACTTTAAGCTTTATGAAAATCTAACATAAATTTGTCTTTCAAACTTTTCAGTCATATTGTTTTTCTTGATTGCTAATGCACAATTCATGAAACAATTCAACATTTTCTCACAACTATAAACACAATCTCAAAACTATACACCAACTTGTACAAACCTCAAACCTCAAACGTACAGGTCAAAATAAAATGTTCTAGTCAAAAACGTATTCTTGTCTGACAAAATCAAACTTTGGCATCAGATGACACACAAAACATAACAAATACACAGACTACTGCACTGCCCAGTGAATACTAGTGAGATCAATTCATATAACACTAACAAAAATACCTCTTACTGGGATTCAGGAATTGTTTTGCAGCTCAATGTCTACTACACTATACAAAAATATAGTTTTTTATACAGATGCAGATACAGTCAAATACAGAAATTAACTTTTGGAGGGAATTTTTTTTCATTCTTCATTTTACTATTATAAATTGATCTTGCAGTAGATGAAAAGCATGAGAAAAATAAGTATGAATTTGGTATGACACACAATGCGGTATACTGTCAATTGCAGTAAAAGTAAATTCAGCATCCTGTGCACATTTGGCTAAATTTCATTACAGTATATACAGTACTGTAGCAGTGTATTGGTCTTCTGACACAAGACTATATCCCTAGGCAATCATTTCTCAGTTCTGCAAAAATACAGTATACACATAACAAATGGCTACAAAGAAAGTTGACAATCACAACATTGAGGGTGTACAACGTGCTACAGTTTACTGTACATAGAATAGTGAAATTTCCTTCATCTAAAGTACTGGTAGGCCTACTGTGAAGTTTAAAACCCCTGTAAATTATTCATTCAGCTCTCTCTCAGATTTTGACTGGTGTGTCATCAGTTTTGCTACCAAATGTTGTCATTGTTAAACGTTTTGAGAAATGTGTCTTTGTTTTGAGAACTGATGGTTTGGGAAATGGCCAACTGAATCACTTATGTGTTAGCAATCGAGAAAAGCTAAAACACATTTAGATTCTTACTTAACTCTGCTATTATTTTCTGTGATCGGGATCTTCTTATTGATTTCATGTTATTGTTTCGTCGGATGACAAATAGACCTTTATCCATGATGAAAGTGGAGCGGGCGGTCGGTGAATCAGCTCGCCAAAAAATTACGAAAATGAATCTCAGACATATTCGGATGGGATTGCATTTCTCACAGGACTTCTGAGTTAGCCGGGAGGCAGTCATTTTCTGATTCACGTACAAATAGGGGAAAAAAATCATAAGTGAAGTTGGCTGCGCTGTGTTTTTGACTCTCAAAGAACCAGTTCATAAGAGTCATTTGTTAATGAAGCTGACTACACTGGCTGGCTGCGTGCGCGTGCAACCATCATGCACAGTTTATTGAAAGACGTGTTTCTTGACATTATTTTGCGTTACGCTGACTTTTTTAGGTCATCATATTGAAGCACCGCTGCTGAAAAGCAGTACTTGAAGCACTGCTTACAGTTATATTTTATTCTGTGATAATTTTGGGGTGGCAGATGGGGTGGCAAAGCTTTTTCTTAGGGTGGCAGTTGCCACCCCGTGCCACCCTGGTAGATCTGCCTGTATGCATCCCTCACATTAGCATAAAATAGATCTTGTAACAGACACTGCCTGTTACATGGTTTATTGTTTTTTCTGTATTCTACAGTCTGTTCCTAATGCCTAATGCTGTTGAATTTGAAGTTTCTCACCCTGCCAATGTAGATCCATGGGAGATATATTCAAGCTATGTTTGATACAGGTAGTTCACTGACTCTAATACAAGAATCCTTTTGGAGACAGTTGAGACGCAAAGAACAGCTGGGTTCCAGTCATGATCAGACCTTCAAAAAAGCTAACGGCCAAGTGTTATCAGCTTTGGGGGTGTGCAAGGAAGGAGGTATGATTTGACTTTGTATGTAATGAAGGATGAGGACCTATCATCCTGGGTATGGATTTTCTGATGTCTACGGGAATCAACTTGGATTTTCGGAAAGCCCAATATACCTTACCTGCCTCAAACCACTGCAAAGAAGAAACCTTCTCATTCATATCATTCAATTCTCCCAATGCATTGGTATCTTTCTACCTTACCTTACCCTTACCAGAAGAGTGACCTGAAACGCAAACATTTATCTAACAACTGGTCACCAGTGCAGACACATTTCCAGAATACCAGTCACAACTCAAACATCTGACGAGAGAATGGCCCACTGTTTGTACCAACGAAATAGGACACAATGATGTAGTCAAACACCGCATTATTACCACCAGTGAAGTACCTGTCCATAAGAAACCATTCGGAGTATCACCTGAGAAACAACAATTCATTGAACAAGAAATCAAGGTAATGCTGGACAAAAACATCATTAGGCTTTCACTTTCTCCATGGGTTGCACCTGTGGTCCTGGTACTGAAGAAGAGAGGTGGTCAGCAATTCTGTGTCGATTTTTGAGGTTTGAATTCAAAGACAATACTTTCACTGTATGTCCTACGCCTTCCCTATTCTACTTACGGAAAAAATGGAACTGGCGCTGCGTTCGTTCCGTAAGTAGAATAGGGAAGGCATAGGACATACAGCGTAAGCTTTTTGAAGAATACAAAAAGGTTTTGGCGGAACCACTTGGAAGGTGATCATTTGTTTATATAAAACATATACATTTCATTTTTTTTCGAAAATGACCGATCGTTTCGCTAGATAAGACCCTTATTCCTCGTCTGGTATTGTTTAAAGCCCTTTGAAGCTGCACTGAAACTGTATTTTTGACCTTCAACCATTTGGAGGCCATTGAAGTCTACTATAAGGAGAATAATCCTGGAATGTTTTCATCAAAAACCTTAATTTCTTTTCAACTGAAGAAAGAAAGAAATTAACATCTTGGATGAAATGGGGGTGAGTAAATTATCTGGAAAATTTTATTTGAAAGTGAACTAATCCTTTAATGACTGCTCGCTTTACCAAACCAAATCATTCATCAACAACTTTGTTGGACATTTCTTACTCACACCCACACCATTATTTTGGACTTTGACTATTTTTTTGGGTGATCATTTAATGTGATGGGAGTTTGTTTGCTTTGTGTTTATGATGAATTGTGTATAATTCAAAATATGCTGGGAAAAGATTTTTTGTTGCCATTTGTTTATTCATGCATTCATGACCCAACCCTGAACACAGTATCCAGTAGGGCAGGGGTTTTCAAATCTGTCCTGGAGGACCCCCAGCACTGCACATTTTGTATGTCTACCTCATCTAACACACCTGATTCAAGTCATCAGCTCATTAGTAAAGATTGCAAGACCTGAAGTGGGTGTGTCAAATAAGGGAGACATACAAAATGTGCAGGGCTGGGGGTCCTCCAGTACAGGTTTGAAAACCCCTGCGGTAGGGTATGTTGCAAGATTGATTCCCCCTCATTCTCCTGTCACAGGCCTCGTTTGAAATAGCTGGGACAGTTATAATCTATTGTTTTGTTTTTCCTGGTGAGACAATTCACAAACGGATAGAAAGCAGCTAGAGTGGAGTCGTGTAACATGATTAAAATCGCCAGAAATCCCAATGCAAGCTTCAGGGTGTTGAGTTTGAAGTGCCGCCATGGTAGCGTGGATGACATCACATGTTGTCTCTGCATTCGCTCACGTGGGAATGTAAACAAAAACAACAATGGTGTGTGAAAAGTCTCTGGGCATGTGTTATGACCTGGCTCAAAGTCACAACATAAGAGGACACTTGACAAAATAAGTTTCATTAAAGAATATAAATTTATTTCTGGTAAATCAAATAATGTCTAGGGCCAAAATATTAAAGAATAATAAAAGAAACAACAAATCAAATAACTGTTGGAAATGGGGTTTGTGGAGTTGTGGAAACAAATGGGAACACCAAAATATCAACCCACTCTTCAAACAAAGACACAGAAACAAAAATGAGAGCTCAAATCCATGAGCCTCGTAAATGGGAGTGCCACAGGTGCAGCCCATGATCAGCACTGGAGTCCCGCCCATCAAGGAGGAGCCTCTGTCCCTGCAATCTCACAACAAAAAAAATAAGGAAAAAGGGGCAGGGCTGTAACACCTCCACCCACAAAACTTTAAATAATCTCAAATTATTTAAAACAAAATTATTGAATATTAAAGTGTCAAAATTAAAAAATAAAGATAAAAAATAAAAACAAACAGGTAATAAATCAATGTATATAACAAATATATATATACCTACTTATCAATAAAGACAAAGGCAGGAGCATAGTACGATATTACCCACGAGACAGTGCATCAGCTAAAACATTCTCCTTTCCTTTAATGTGATGAATTTGTAGAGGATAAGACTGCAAAAACAGACTCCATCTCATCAAACGCTGGTTAGTGTTGCAACTCCGCTGCAAAAAGACTAATGGATTATGATCAGTCATCACTTCAATTGGGTTGCCGCTACTCAAATAAACCTCAAAATGTTGGAATGCCAAAATTAATGCCAAAGCCTCCTTCTCAATTACCGAATAGTTTCTTTGATGGGAATTAAACTTTTTAGAAAAGAAGCAAACTGGATGTTCAATACCTTGATCATCATCCTGCAGAAGAACAGCTCCTGCACCAGTTTCACTTGCATCTACTGCCAGTTTGAAAGCCTTTTCAAAATTTGGCGCTACCAAGATGGGGGCATTTCAACAGGTCCTTGGCATTATCAAATGCCTGCTGGCAACTATTTGTCCACACAAAGTCAGTTTTTGGACTTAACAAGTCTGTAAGAGGACTCACTACAGTAGCAAAATATGGACAAAAGGCACGATAATAGCCAGTCATACCCAAAAATCTCCTTAGATCCTTACGAGACTGAGGAACAGGGAAACGATCTATAGCTTCAACTTTAGTCCTCACAGTTCAAACCTGACCCTGCCCCACAATTTTGCCCAAATAGGTAATGGTAGCCTTGGCAAACTCACAATTGGCTAGGTTAACAGTCAGGTTAGCAGCCAACAAACGGTCTAAAAGAGCTTTAAGCTGAGCTACAGACTACTCCAGTCAGGACTATACACCACAATATCGTCTAGATATGCTTCACAATTGTCTAACCCAGATATCACTTGGTTAACTAACTTCTGAAAGGTAGAAGCAGCATTTTGCATCCCAAAAGCCATAACCCGGTATTCCCATAACCCATCTGGAGTCACAAACGCCGAAATCTCTTTGGCTCTGTCAGAGAGGGGAACCTGCCAGTAACCTTTTAAAAGGTCTAACTTGGTTACATACCTGGCAGATCCCACACGGTCAATGCAGTCATCCAATCGAGGCAAAGGATAAGAATCTACTTTGGTTAGAGCATTAACTTTACGAAAATCCGTACAGAACCTCATAGATCCATCGGTCTTCGGCACCAAAATACAAGGAGAACTCCAGGCACTTTGGCTTGGTACGGCAATTCCATGTTCAACCATATATGCCACTTCCTTACTCAACAGTGCACGCTTTTCAGGACCAACCCGGTAGGGATGTTGCTTCACGGGAGCAGCTCCTGAAACATCAATATCATGCACAACAAGATTAGTTTGGTTAGGCACATCTGGAAACAATGGAACATAAGAGCTAATCAGCTCTTCAAGAACAGTCCTTTCAACCTGAGACAAATAAAAAAGATGAGCCTCAAGATTAAAAAAAAATTCAGAATTATTCAATCGAGGTGCAGGAACCACCACTTCACTGAGTTCTTCGGAAATGACTGAAGCACAAGGTAACACCACATTTTTAGTTAAATCAGAACTCCCTTCTCTAACAAAATACTCCTTCAGCATATTAATATGACAGAGACAACTTTTCTTTCGTCTGACTGGAGTAGAAATGACATAGTCAAGATCACCAACCTTGCGTTCAACTGTGTAAGGCCCTGAAAAACGTGCCTGCAATGAAGAACCATGGACAGGAAGCAAAGCCAAAACTTGATCTCCTACTGAAAAAGAACGCTTTTTAGCCCGCTTATCATACCAGGCCTTCATCTTTTTCTGTGAGCCAGCGAGATTAGAATGAGCAATTTCACAGGCTTTACTAAGCCGATATCATAAGTGGCTAACATAGTCCAGCAAGTTGGAAGAATCTGTTGCTTTAGCCAGCCACTTCTCCTTTAACAATTTCAAAGGACCACGGACATTATGTCCAAAGACCAATTGAGCAGGACTAAACCCCAGAGAATCCTGCACAGCTTCTCTGGCTGCAAAAAGCATGAGAGGTACTCCATCCCAGTCTCGCTGAATCTCAAGACAGTAGGTTTTTAGCATTGCTTTCAAGGTTTGGTGAAACCTCTCGAGAGCCCCTTGGGACTCTGGGTGGTAAGCACTAGAATGGCAATGTGAAATTCCTAACTGATCCAGCACCTGCTTAAAAATCCTAGACATAAAATTGGATCCTTGATCGGACTGAACGGTCTTAGGAAGCCCAAACATTGAAAAAAACTTCAGCAAAGCCTGCACTACCACAGGAGCTGTTATCTTCCTCAAAGAAATGGCCTCTGGAAAGCGAGTAGAAGCACACATAACAGTCAGTAAATATTGGTTGCCATGTTTGGTTTTAGGCAGAGGACCAACACAGTCTACTAAAACTCTACCAAATGGCTCCTCAAAAGCTGGGATAGGATGCAAAGGAGCAACGGGTATAGTCTGGTTTGGTCTTCCAGCTTCCTGGCAAACATGACAGGTCCTGCAATAAGCTACTACATCTTTTTTTAGACCAGGCCAATAGAAATTTTGCAATATACGGCTATATGTCTTATTCACACCAAGATGTCCTGCCATGCTACAATACTGTGCTAACTTGAGAATCTCTTCACGAAAACCCTGAGGTACCACAATCTGAAAGACATTGCTCCATTCATCTTGTCTAGATAATGATTGTGGGCGCCATTTTCGCATTAGGACCCCATCCTTCTGAAAATAACCAGATGACAGCTCATTTACCTCTTGTTCAGTACTCACTTCCTCAAACAGAGAAGATAAAGAAGAATCTTTACTCTTCAATTACCAGAGATCAACTCATTTTAGAGCAGACTCTTTAGGAGGAATCTCCTGGGATGTTTCTAGTTCTTTCTTACCCATCACTATTGGAAATTCAACAGGCACATCTTTATCTACCTCCTTCCCATCAGACTCCCTCAAAAAGGTATCAGCCAGATCAAAATTTAAATCTGCACCTCTTTCATCTGTGGATATAAAAGTCTGTTTAGACATAGCACGGGTCACAGCACATACTGGGAAAACATCAGGAAAAGACTGAGATAGATCGGAGCTCCCGCTTGACACAGGCACCTCGATAACTTGAGGATTAGGAGTGACTCTGACACCAGCCAAGTCATTGCCTAAAATGAAGGAAACCCCTTCAATCGGCAAATAGGGTCGCACACCTACCACTACCCGGCCAGACATTAAAGGTGATTTTATCTCAATGCTATGTAGGGGAACAACAGCACAACCCATTTCAACTCCTCTTACCAGCACCTGAGCTCCTGTAGTAGTCTGGTCAGAGAGAGGTAAAATTCCCTCAAGTAGTAATGACTGTGAGGCTCCAGTATCTCTAAGGATACTCATAGGAACACCACTTTCTTGCCCTGGTAGAGACAACTCCTGTTGTAAGAAAAGGAGCATAATCTGTTACATAATCACAATCTCCCAAGTCTCCCGACTCCAGAGATTGAAACTCAAAACACTCATCACTTTTTTGTACAGGAAAATGGCATGCAGCAGTCAATCCAACTGGCTTGGTTGATTTCGCTTTCTTACCAAGAACAAAACACTCCGATATCTTATGCCCTGGTTTCTTACAATAAAAGCAGATGATATTTGCCTTGGAAGAAACAGCACTAAGCTTGCTAGAGGAAGTTGGAACAGAGTCAGATCCTGTTACAGCAGATCTACTACGACCCTGATAATTTCTTCTTAGGTCACGGTTTCCATATAACCCTTTATGGGTTAAAGCAAACTCATCAGCTGCATCAAACAATTTGGAAACCTTTTGTTCATTTAAGTAAGTAGCCAGCACTGCTGGGACACAATTTTTAAACTCCTCTGAGAATCAAGTCCCTAAGCTGCTCTTTAGTCTCAACTTGCTTGGAAGCACACCACCTAACAAGCATGTTCTCCTTTTCCCGAGCAAAGTCTACAAACGTCTGCCTATCGCTTTTGGTGTAATTTCGAAAAACGTTGACGATATGCTTCAGGTACTAGCTCATAAGCATGAAGGATAGAAGTTTAAACTGTATCATAAACAGCACTCTGTTCTAAGCTAAGTGATGAATAAACCTCTTGAGCCTTACCTGTAAGCACACACTGTAAAAACAACGTCCAAACGTCTTTTGGCCACTTCGATGAAGTAGCAACTCTCTCAAAGTGGGAGAAATACTTCTATACCTCTTTTTCAGAGAAAGGAGGAACCATTTTAATATGCTTACCAATATCAAAAACTTGCTCTACCCTTTGTGAAGACTCAGAGGGTACCACAAAAGGTGAAACAGGCCCTCAGGTGTCCTACCTGCCAAATCCAACTCCATTTTTTTTAAGGACAAAAGCACGCTCACGCTCTCTTTTTCCTGTCCCTCAATTTTCCTCAACTCAAGTTCTCTTTGCAACTCCTTTTCTTTCAAAGCTATCCTATCATGTTCTAGGCGACACTTCACTACCTCCAGGTCTGACTCTTTTTCTCGTCACACCAACTCTTTTAGCTTTACTTCACTGTCAACAAAACCTGGGTCCTGTAATTTTGCAACTAAAACTCCCTTTTCCTCTAAAGTGCCCTTCAAACTCTTTATGGTAGACTCCTTAAGCTTTTTATCACTGCTAATGAGCTTTATATTATAATGAGCAGCAATCAGCAAAAGCTGCTCTTTAGTGCACTTCTCAAGTGCTTTCTCGGAAGGTTCTCTCAGAAATTCTTCCACAATGGAAGCCATGGCTAAAAACTCTAATCTTTCAAACCAGTAGCCACTTTAGGAGTTCACACTTATCACCACAATATCCTTCAAATATACTGCACAAAAAAGGATTTAATTTACACACAACTCCATTTCCACAAAGCTACTCAAAGGTAATTTAATCTACACCAGTTAACAAGTCATAATCAATCTCCTCCGTGGAGAACTAATTCAAAAGGTTTACAAAAACCCTCTCTACAGGTAACATGTTAACAATATAGTACTCTTACAAAAAGAGACTAATTCATAAGTCACACAATCATACCTGAACTGCTGACAACATTCAACAACATAGATACCACAAAACCGCATGTTACCTAATATATTGACATGCCTACCTACTTTAGTTACTGGTGTAAAATTACTTACCAATTTGAAGAAAGTGGGGATGAAAAAAAATGCTCTCTCAAAAACAAACAAAATAAATGTTTCACAAGTTCCCAACATTAGTCATTGGGTCTAAATACCACACCAATTGGCATGGATATATTAGAGAACAACTCCGGAAAACACTATACACACACAAAAAAAAACTAACCTCTCTAATCTTCAAAGGCTTGCCAGGCTCGGGGCCACTTTAAACACTGAACTTCATGTCACCTGGTAAAAACCAGGCCCTGAATAGCGTACCCCCAACAGAGATTAAATCTCCATCCGGGATATCATCAAAAATAACAAACTAACAAAACAAACAGTGCTCCGTTGGAAGGATTGACTAGCAACCCAGCTGGACCACTCTACCTAACCGGAGTCCTCCAATAATCCAATCACTGAACCTTTTCCACACAATTTATGTTACGACCTGGCTCAAAGTCAAAATAATGTCTAGGGTCAAAATATTAAAGAATAATAAAAGAAACAACAAATCAAATAACTGTTGCAAATGGGGTTTGTGGAGTTGTGGAAACAAATGGGAACACCAAAATATCAACCCACTCTTCAAACAAAGACACAGAAACAAAAATGAGAGAGAGAGTGAGCTCAAATCCATGAGCCTCTTAAATAGGAGTGCCACAGGTGCAGCCCATGTCACTGGAGTCCCGCCCATCAAGGAGGAGCCTCTGTCCCTGCAATCTCACAACAAAAAATGTAAGGAAAAAGGGGCAGGGCTGTAACAGCATGTAGTATGGATGGAAACTCACCACTAACAATTCGATGTCCAGGAAGCAGTTGATAGCCTCAACAGTAACGTGCCCTGGGTTACACCACCTATTGTTCACGAAAAACACCTTTGAGTTTGCCACTTAAATTCACATTCCTGTCCGCTCTCACAGTAGTGAGTCCCAGAAAATCCACATTTGCATCTGGAGTATTACTAGTTAGCCACGTCTCCGTTAAGCACATGAGGCTGCGTTCCCTGTAGATTTTCTGGTTCCTCAACAGGGTAGCCAATTCATCAGTCTTATTGGTCAGTGAATTCACATTCCCCATCACTAACGATGGAACAGAGGGCTTGTACCTCTATACTTTCTCTCTTAGCTTAGCTTTAAGCATAAAGGCCCCGGTATACTTCAAACGAAATCGAAGAACGAACTGATGTGACGTCATTTCGAACAAAATCAGCCCAAAACAAAGTTCGTTTTGTGTTCTTTTTTCAAGTTCGAAACGGCTTGCCAAAGCGAACTTTTAGGAAAAATGAAGACGTGACGTGACTGGAGTGCTAATTTGCAGAGCTCGTGCTAACAAACCCATGTTGTTACGATCAGACGCTTTTCTTATGCTTTCTATAATAAATGCTTGCTGTTTTCTCATTTTTGTTGTGTTTATTTTGTTACTGAGAAGAAAGTGCACGGCACAAATTTTACATATTCATGTAACCTTTGCTCTCAGCAGTGTGGGCGGCATCAGATGTTCGATTACAGTATATCGCTGGTCACGTATTTCAAACTTCGTTTTACCCCTAAACGAAGAACGAAAAAGAACTTCGTTTGAAGTATACTGGGGCCTTAACACCGGCTCTACATCCTAGGAATTTGTGGTATTGGGTAAACATTACCAGCATGCCCAATTGTCTGGAGAGAGATCAGCTGCTCACTTGAATAATCAAAGTCTCTTGCACCGACTTGAAGATAAAAAAGCCATATCCATAGAATAAGAAAAAAAAAAAGCAAAATATTTTTTTTTTTAAATAAAACATGCAACACAGAAGGCCTGAAAATGCCACTCACATTAGCATTTAAAATGTAAACACCTCATCCTAATGAAATTAATCATATTGAAAAAAGTGGCTAAAATATTAGCAATCTAAACTTTTGATTTTGACTTAGGGGGATTCAAATATATGCAGTGCAATAAATGTCTTGTCTTAAACATAGAAAATGGAAAAAATTCAGCCAGTGGAGAAAAAAGAATATTTGCTAAACATTAGCTTTCCTTAAATATTTTTTAGATATGTCATCAAGGCAAGACGGTTACTTATGCTTTAAACTAGTTCCTTTTTATAGGTTCACTTGACGCCGAGTCAGTAACTGACACTGTAGGATTTGGAATTGGACTTTTGAGTTCTATCTCTTAAGGACTGTTTGATAGGAAACACTCGCCCTGGTGGGCCGGTCAGAACCCAGGAACTCAGTCAACCACAGTTCTTTCTTTTGAGGTCTTTACTGAAGCATTAGGTGTGTGGTCTGTACAAAGATAAATAATTACAATAAGTAAATAATACAGATCCAATTATTTAAAGCTGCAGTCCGCAACTTTTTTTGGTTAAAAATTATCCAAAATCAATTTTTGAGCAAGTACATAACCAGCCAGTGTTCAAAACTATCATTATTAAGCTTGTAATAATGTTTTATAATAAGAGCGACATGGCTGATGCATGCAGCAGTTCCTCTGTGCGTCATTACATCACGTCCGTAAACAGAAAGAAGGAGTCCCGTCGAGAGGCTAGTCGGTTTTTATCACGTGAGTATGCTGCCGGTAGCGGCACATTTATAGCCTTTTCTCACAGCAGCTGAAATAATTAAATTCATCATTTTGATGTCGGATTGTAATCCAGAAAGATCCAAATGAAAATCATCAGTGACAACTGGAGATTCACCCATAGTCAAAAAGCAAAAGACTTGGAATGTGGAGTGACTACAGAAATTGAAATCTACAGGTAACGCTAATACACACTAAATACACAGTCACGCAATGCTGATGTTGTTAACAATAACAATTTGAGAACACTATAACAGTAATAATAATTTGCACGGTTTGGCATGATCCGAGCTAAGCGATCGTTACATTTAATCATCATTGGCAGCGCGATTTATTGTAGCCTAATGCTTTTTTCCTCAGTCGGTCAGAACAAAAGTGGCAGACATGTTACTTACTTGTCAAATCATCAAAATCAACAACATGTATGTTAGACCCAATGCCGACTAAACTACTGAAAGATATGCTTCCAGAGGTCGTAGGTCCACTTCTTGATATAATTAATTCATCTTTANAGCAGTTCCTCTGTGCGTCATTACATCACGTCCGTAAACAGAAAGAAGGAGTCCCGTCGAGAGGCTAGTCGGTTTTTATCACGTGAGTATGCTGCCGGTAGCGGCACATTTATAGCCTTTTCTCACAGCAGCTGAAATAATTAAATTCATCATTTTGATGTCGGATTGTAATCCAGAAAGATCCAAATGAAAATCATCAGTGACAACTGGAGATTCACCCATAGTCAAAAAGCAAAAGACTTGGAATGTGGAGTGACTACAGAAATTGAAATCTACAGGTAACGCTAATACACACTAAATACACAGTCACGCAATGCTGATGTTGTTAACAATAACAATTTGAGAACACTATAACAGTAATAATAATTTGCACGGTTTGGCATGATCCGAGCTAAGCGATCGTTACATTTAATCATCATTGGCAGCGCGATTTATTGTAGCCTAATGCTTTTTTCCTCAGTCGGTCAGAACAAAAGTGGCAGACATGTTACTTACTTGTTCAGATGATATTTTCCAGTGAAAATTCTTATATGTGACCAGTCACGGAACAATCTCCAAGCTTTCCAACGATGTGTAACACATGGAAATCTGATAATATTTGGAGAAGTTGTGGCCATTTGAAGGTAGGCACTCAAAAAAGCTCTAAAGAGAGAAATTGGCAGTTGCAGTTCTCACCTATTTTCACCTGCTGGGAGTGACAATAGGGCTCATTTACATCTCATTTAGATATGCCATACCCCCTGTAAAGCTCCCCTCTGTAAAGCTGCATGGACCGCATACTATTAATAATAAAGGATAATGTGCATTGTAAATGTCAGTAATTTATCTTTTTTGACTTTTATAAAAATGATTTAGAGGCTGAAAATGATTTAGAGATAACATGTTGCAAGACACTCCTTTAAAATCTGGCCATAATTTTTAATGTTATTATTTTAATGTTTATGTAAAGAAAAAGTACATATTGATGCTAATTTTATGTGTTATTTTGCTGGTTTTCTACATAAAACTTGATTTCATTGTGTAGCATTAGGACTTTTTGAACAGGATTCTGTGATAACCGTGATCATTTTGGTCACTATAATCATGAAATGAAATTTTCTCACCTGAGAAGACAAAAGAATCACATAATAATGACCTGAAATGGACTTGCATAATAATGAGGCCTATCAGTCAGGTAGGCTGTGAAAAACCCTCTGTGATGTGATCATGTCTCAAGCTCATCATGGTGTATAGCAAACATACAGAAAAAAACAGCAATACTGTGAAATATTATTACAATTTAAAATAATGGTATTATATACTTTAAAATATAATGTATTTCTGTGATGCAAAGTGTCTGAACAATGTTACCTCTATGGCATTTCATATAGGCTTTTAGCTTAAAAGCATGCACATTTGGAGAAATATTGATGGATTCTCATATGTTTATGTCAATTTTCTATACAGAGGAGTAATATTTATTCAATATTTATTGTCATCACTATGAGCGCTGGTGTTTTCAATTCATACTTGCAGCCGGAGGGCGCTCTGTGCACCTTTAGTCCAGAAATGCCTGCTAAAGAAGAATAGGCAATCCATGAACTAACTGAACTAACAGAGGCCAGAGATCGCAAACTATGGCTATTCAAAACACTTTTCAAGACAATAAATACACGATTGAGACGATGTCTGCATGTATTGACTGAATTTGCGTCTGAATAGCGCTGGCTCCGTGGGCGTGGCCGCATTAGCGGATAATGAGCTGAATCACGGACTTCTGACATGGCTCTCTTTTCATACAGATTACATAAACACAGAAGGTTTGTTTTCGATTTGACTTACACGATTTAAAACCTGACATTTCAACGTTTCTTTAGACATAAGTATAATGTTTTGTGATTAGTATTCACTAAGTTACAGTTCATTTTCTGTGAACTATCAGATTGGAGCTAGACAATGACACGCCCCTATTGCGTGCTAGAATCTCCGAAAAACAAGCCGATTTCAAACTCAAAATTAACGCTTTTAAATATACCAATACTGCTATCTCAAACACGGAGAGGCTTCTTTGTGATCTCAACTAACAGATTCTGCAAAAAAACGAAAATCACCAATTTTGAAAAAAAAACGCTTCTTTCTCATTTTGCTCGATAGTTGTGCTGCCGACTTGTGTCCCTGGTTTCCGTGACGGGTCACATATTTGCCATACTTTCAAGACGTAGAATCTGTGATTCTGAAGTGCAGTATCCACACCGGTGTGGTGACTGACAGCAAGCATTAGATTCATCCGCGCTGACGAGCTGTGCCGAGGCACAATGCACGTACAGATAACTGTTCCGCATATGACTGCAAATGCAGATTTCAAACAAGAGATGGCGACAAAGAGGAAAAATCGCAGACTGCAGCTTTAACAATCCAATATATTAAACAATAAGACACACAGTGTGGAATATTACTTGCAATAAATGAAATACTATAATTAGCCATATTAGCATCTGAATAAGCCATTTAACTATAATCTTCAACTCACACTTATATTTGCAATTTCCTACAAACATCTAAAACGTGAATAACAATCTCTCTCAACAGAAGATATAACATCCATATAATCAAAGTGATCATATAATCTGACGACAGATGTAAATATGCACATGCATGTACCAATCGCTAGTTAAAACACACTTAATCACTCGAATTTAGTTACATTAACTTCAACACTCAACGATTATATGCAAGATTACAAGCTAAACTTTATCCTAAGTGTATATTAACAGTGTTAATATACTCACTTTATGAGATGCACGCACACATATAACACTCCAACTTGGATTGGCATTTTCTCCACACAACTTTGCTGCGTCACTTCTTAAAGGGGCAACAAGTCTTAAAGGGGCCACTCACGCAAGCCGTTTATACAGCGCCCCCAAATTGTGTGATCAGTTTGACACTTGAGAAGGTTGCGTGTGAGCTGCTGATGCAGCAGTGGGTGTGTTAGGCTCCTCTGTATCATCTTCTGGGATGGGGGGTAGGGCCACAAGTCGAGCTACAGGTCTAGTATAAACCTTTCCTTGAACTTCGACATCCACTGATCTCACTTGTGAGTCTTGACTGGGGTGCAGTTGGACTACTCTTCTTAGGGAATGTACGGTGCCATTTCTGTCTGACCTGTAAGTTTGGAAGATAATGGCGGATAAAGGAGGACCAGAAGTGGTCAGTAGTACCTGGGAGTGTCTCCATCTGCAACGACTCAAGCCTTCTTCTTTAGGGTATATGACTGCAGGCAGGGAGTTATCTAACCGCCCCATGAGAAGAAGGTTGGGCGTTACTGGATCAGGATCAGCCACATTAGAAGACACATACCCAAGGGGTTTCGAATTAAGAATATTCTCCACTTCAATCAACATGGTCCTGAGTACTTCTTCGGATACTGTTTGAGCCCCAATAGTCGCAGATAGTGCCATTTTAATGGATCTTATCTCCCTCTCCCACACTCCCCCAAAGTGTGGTGCTGCAGGAGGATTAAAATGGAATGCTATCTTCTGTGGTGCAAGTCTTTGCTGAAGATCAGGTGACATAGACTGGAATGCTTCGCAGAGTTCCCGTTGCCCACCCCGGAAATTCCTTGGTCTGATAGTAATTCTACAGGGGAACTTCTACGTGCAATAAACCTCCGAAGGGACATCAGAAAGGAATCAGTGTCCAAACTGTGCAGAAGGTCTAAGTGTACAGCCCGGGTGGTAAGACACTTGTAGAGGACTCCCAACCTCTTTTCTACTCATCGACCAATTTTCACGAGGAAGGGACCGAAACAATCCATCCCAGTTGAATTAAAGGCTGGCTTGTAAAGACGCAAGCGTGCTAAAGGAAGGTCTGCCATTTTGGGAATGGTAGGTTTGGCTCTCAGACGTTGGTATTCTATACAGGCATGCTGTAAGCTGCGGATGGCTTCTCTTCCTCTTAGAACCCAGAACTGTCTTCTTATTGCTGCAAACACCCGATCAGGGCCTGGATGGCAGAGACTTTTATCGTAATCTTGGAGGAGTAACCTGACAGCTGGATGTTTAGAATCTAGTACAATGGGATGTTTCAGGGTAGGATCTAAGGTTTCAGCACGTCTCAGCCTACCGCCAACTCGGATTAGATTGGAAGCCACGTCATATTCTGGAGCTAGGGTGAGTAAGCGGCTGTTATTTTGAAGAGGCTTGTCTGATTTCAGCCGTTGCAATTCCTCAGGAAAACTTTCACTTTGCACCTTCTGGAATATGCAGATCTCTGCTGCTTGGTAAGTGTTCGCTGTAGGTTCTCCTGGCTCTCCAGCCGCCCCATGTAGCTCTTGTGCAACAGCCTTTACCAGTTCTGTCCAGGACTTGTGCTCACTGCCAAATGGTACATCTACAGCTACTACTCCACAGAATGCAGATTTCTTGAGCTCAGACTTGTCAATCTCAGGGCACTCTACAGGGTTTGCTGGCCAGCTTTCTGGTGAGAGGAGCAGGAATGGGGGCCCTTGGCTCCATCTGTTGGGCTTAGTAAGGTCTTTCAAAGTCTTTCCCCTTGTAAGGTAATCTGCTGGATTTTGACCTGAATCCACATATCGCCAAGCAGTGAGGTTGGTAAGCTTGTGGATTTCAGCCACTCTGGTGCCAATGAAAACTTTGAATTGGCAGGACTCTGATTGAATCCAGGACAGAACTGTGGTGGAGTCTGTCCAAAGAACTGTGTGGCGAAGTGGCAAAGTTAACTCTTTTCTCAGCAGGTTTGTCAACTGTGCACCAATTACAGCAGCACAGAGCTCCAAACGGGGCACTGACAGGACTCTTTTTGGTGCCACTCTCGAACGTGCCAGTACAAATGACAGATGAATCTTACCAAGATGATCTTCAGTGCGCAGATAAGCGACTGCTCCATATGAACTCTCTGAGGCGTCGCTGAACACATCCACTGAAGCTGGTATGTATGACCTTGGGAAACTGATCTTGTATAGAAACTGCAGCTCACCTTCCCATTCGTTCCAGTTCTGGACTAAAGCTTGGGGAAGTTGGGTGTCATCCCAGCTGCGCTGCTTGTTCCAAAGTTGTTGGACCAGTACTTTAGCCCTGGTGGTGAACGGGAGGATATATCCCAAGGGGTCGTACTGACTAGCTAGAACTTTGTAAATAATCCTCATGGTTGGAGCGCCATGATTTATGGGCCGGTGACGGTACGTCAGGACATCTGTAGGGCAATTCCAGCTAAGGACTAATGTGGACTCCTGGACATCCGTCTTTTCATGGGCTAGCCAGAGTTTAAGACCTTCCGATCTGGCTTCACGTGGAAGATAGTGAATGACAGCTGGTACATTGCTGGCCCACTGTCTTAACTCAAAACCTCCTTCAGCCAGCAGCCCCCTCAATTTATCAACTAATTGTTTAGCCTCCTCTGGTGACGACAAGCTCTGCAACCAATTGTCGATGTAGAAGCATCATTCTATTGAGAACCTCACATCTTCGTTGGGTTGGCTATGATCCTTTACATGCTGCTGTAAGGCAAAGGTAGCACAGCAGGGGCTGCAGGTTGTCCCGAATGGCAGAACTTGCCATTCAGAGACATCAGGGGAAATCTTCTCCTTTGAGTCACGCCAGATAAACCGAAGAAGTGGTCTATCTACTGGAAGAAGGCGGACCTGATGAAACATGCCCCGAATATCAGCACTGATGGTCACTGCATGCTCACAGAATCTGAATAAGACCCCAAGGAGTGATGAACCCAAGGTGGGGCCAGCAAGGAGTGAGTCATTCAGACTGAGGCCATTGAATTGAAAAGAGCAATCAAACACCACACGATTCTTTTCATTATGGCACACCATGTGATGTGGAATAAACCAGGACTCACCATCTCTTTTCCTTTCTTCTGGACTGAGCTTTCTGATAGCTCCAGACTGAACCAATTTCTGGATTTCAAAGGAATAAGCTTCAGCTTGTTGTGGGTCTCTGGCAAGTTTTCTCTCAGTACTTCGTAGGCGTGGCATGACAGCTTCCATAGTAGCATGAAGATAGAGCATGTCAGACTTGCGTAGCAAGGGTGTCGCATAGCGGCGTATTCCATCCACCTCTACTCAAACTGTCTTGGTTTCAAGTAGCTCAATGGCCCTTTGGTCCTGCTTGGATCTTGTGCATTCCCTTTCATTCTGAAATGGCAAAACATCCACTTGCCACAGCTTTTCAACATTCTTGAACAGTTCTGTGTTGCTGAGGGGAATGGATATGTGGAGACACTGTTTGGGCATGAGTTTCTGCTCCAACAGGCTGGTAGGGCCCTGGAGTGTCCATCCCAGCTTTGTTCTTTTTGCAGCTGGGCCCCCAGGTGGACCAAGTCTTACTGGCTCGATTGTTGAGATTATGTGGGTTTGATATGCACCAACAAGAACGAGAGGTTTTTCCTTCTCAAAGTACTGCAGTGGTAGTCCAACCAAGTGTTTGTATTGCTTCTGCAGCTTGGGAATTGGGTAAGAGTGATCAATGAGATCAAGCTGTGGGGCAGTGAAAGCTCCAGATATGAGATACCGCTTCTTCGGACTGGAGTATGGAGAAATGTAGAATGAGACTGAAGCTCCATCAAGGGTTTGCACATCATGACGGATTGTTCTCAGAGCTAAGCTTTCTTGAGTCCCTCGCAAGCCAAGCTTCTGTGCTGCCTCTGGCAGGAGCATCGTATGCTCGGAGCCATCATCAAGGATTGCAAATGTGTCCAGGGTGCAACTGCCATGGTGTAGGAGAACTCTGATAACTTTGAGTAAGACTTTATTACTGCTGACTGGTTTGTTCAGGTACAATGTCTGTGTTGCTGAGCTGACTAAGCAGGCCTCTGTTTTGGATGCTTGTATGGCAGGCCTCTCATTTACCTCATGGAGGATTCGTAGATGCTTTCTCTGACAAAGCGGACATGGTTTCTTTAGTCCACAGTGGACAGCCTGATGATCAAGGCCACAGCGCCAGCATCTCCTATTGGTTCGTATCCACTCTGAGAGCTGGTCTTTGGTAAGAGTTGGAATTTTGGGGTACTGACTGAATGGATGCTCAGAGTTCTGACAGTAAGAGCAATATACTGAGAGCCTACTCTTAGCTTTCTCATCAACCTTGGCAGGAGAATATGTAGTGGTTGTCACCTCAGCATTGTTCCCAGACCCAGTCAGTAGAGTGGCAGTGGTTCGGCGTGGTCGTGGAACTACTCTGGGCTCTCGTTTGGCTCGGCTTTCCCCCTTTATTGTTTGATCATCGTAGCTTTGACACCAAGAATAATATTTCAGCCATTCTGCCAGATCTACCAATGAGTATGTTACCCCAGGCCGTTGTAACATGTGGCGGTGAAAATCAGTCCATCTTTCAGATGGCAGCTTACCGAGGAGGCGTGCAACATGCAACCCACACTGCAACTCAATGCTACCCGCCTGGCCTAAAGTCTTAAGCAGACCAACAAGAGACTGCACTTGAAGGGAGAACTTCTCAAAGGCTGATGGATCATTGCGGCATATATCAGGAGAATCAAGAATAGTAGCAATCCTTCTTAATGCTACCTGGTGGGGTTGACCAAACCGCTCATTGAGGGCCATCATGGTGTCTTGATAAGGCGTAGGGGAGTGCAAGAAGGAGTCTGCTATTAAACAAGCATCATCCAATTTCAGGTGATATTTGAACATCTCAGTACTCTCTGATGGCAAGAGATTGTCCAAGGCTATTTTTAATCGGGCAAACTCACTGGGATCGTTGTTGAGGAAGTAAGGAATGGTGGGGCATGGGCCTTTATAATATTTCTCTGTCAGATCCACAGATGCAATGGGAGGTGACGCATAGGATGCCATTCTGTGATGCCCAGGATAAGGACGTGTGGATGAATCCCATGGGTGGTCATAAGCATGTTGAGAACTTATCGGTTGGGCAGGGTACTGGCCATATCTCTGCTGGTCATCATACTGAATTGGATGGCAGAAATCCATAGTCTTCTCCACTGTAGTGAGTCGAGGGGTAAGTGTTGGTGTGGCCCTTGTACTGCTGTATAGCATTTGCTGGTCATTATGCTGATTCGTAATTTCTGGCTCCTCATATGCAATGGGTGGAGGAGGCTCTGGCCAGTCTTCATCACTCACATGTGCTGCATGGTGAAACTTAACTGATGGATAATTAGACTGGGTGTTAGGAGTTGATAAAGGTCTCTGCAGACTACAAGCTCGGTCTAAAAGCTGAATCAACTCATCTTTGGCTGTTTCAATTCTTTTAAGGTCAGCTTTAATGGCTTGCTGTGTTTCACGGAGTCTGGAATTCTCCTCTGAAATTCTTTGCAACTTTATAGAGTTTGCATCTGATCGATCACTCTGGTATCTATCACCTTCATCACTAAGGGGACGGAACTCTGCATTGGGTTCAGACAGTAGTGGTCGATTTGGAGATTGTGGTGACAACTGGCGGGAAAAGCTGGAAATGCGCTGTTGTAGAGGATTTAGGAGGTCACGATGCTCATCCCTGACAGTCATCCTCGAAGGGGGAGAAAACACAGGTAAACTGTGTGCTCTTTTAGGCTTTGCAGCTGATGCTTCAATGTGTGATGAAGAGTAATCGTCATCAGATGACTCCACTGCTTGCTGTCTCGTATTAACTCGTGAGGATGATTTATGAAGGCTTGGGATATCCACCTCATAATCTTGTAAATAGGCTGGATGGCGCTTTGGGCGAACTGAAGGGTTTACTGGTGCAGAACTGGCTGACATCTTAATCCAGGGAAGTGACAATCCGGCTTGAAGGACCAAATGTAGGATTTGGAATTGGACTTTTGAATTCTATCTCTTAAGGACTGTTTGATAGGAAACACTCGCCCTGGTGGGCCGGTCAGAACCCAGGAACTCAGTCAACCACAGTTCTTTTTTTTGAGGTCTTTACTGAAGCATTAGGTGTTTGGTCTGTACAAAGATAAATAATTACAATAAGTAAATAATACAGATCCAATTATTTAACAATCCAATATACTAAACAATAATACACGCAGTGTGGAATATTACTTGCAATAAATGAAATACTATAATTAGCCATATTAGCATCTGAATAAGCCATTTAACTATAATCTTCAACTCACACTTATATTTGCAATTTCCTACAAACATCTAAAACGTGAATAACAATCTCTCTCAACAGAAGACATAACATCCATATAATCAAAGTGATCATATAATCTGACGACAGATGTAAATATGCACATGCATGTACCAATCGCTAGTTAAACACGCTTAATCACTCGAATTTAGTTACATTAACTTCAACACTCAATGATTATATGCAAGATTACAAGCTAAACTTTATCCTAAGTGTATATTAACAGTGAATAACTCACTTTATGAGATGCACGCACACATATAACACTCCAACTTGGATGGCATTTTCTCCACACAACTTTGCTGCGTCACTTCTTAAAGGGGCAACAAGTCTTAAAGGGGCAACAAGTCTTAAAGGGGCCACTCACGCAAGCCGTTTATACAGACACTATGGGAACACCTTAGATTGCTCGGTGTTCGATTGCTCCTGTCTGCCTCGCTGCTCAGAGTGGTTTGCGTCTGTAACTCCATATAGCTTTGTTTTGAATCTCTTACTTTTATTCATTGTTGCTTATATTATTATTACCTTATATATAATATTGCCTACCACATTAATCTGACGTCGATAGCTTGAAATCTTTGAATCTAAATCGCTGTTACAACGCGTTTGCATCTCGCTAGCTTGTTAACTTGTCATCAGTCTCTCGCATGCTCCTTTTTCAACGCGTTCATCAAACAGCTGTGGTAACTCAGATCAGTCTACAAACACGGTGAGTCATGTCATCCTCTCCTAGCATTGTTACCTGTTCCATTTGCCACATGTTCAGCATAGCTCTCTCTGTCAGCGACGAGCGATTTACATGCCATAAATGTAGGGAAATAGTCAGGCTGACAGAGAGAATCTCAGAATTAGAGACACGCATCCAAACTTTAAGCGAGGATAGTAAGAATGCAAGGGCTTTAGATATTGTTTTGGATGCGACTAGCTTAGTGAACTCTGTACATTGTTCGGTTCCGGCTGTAGAGCCATTGCAGCAGGGCACTTGGGTAACGGTGAGGCGGCCTAGCCACAAAAAACACCACTCTTCCGTTCCAATAAGAACATCAAACAGGTTCTCCCCACTCAGTGATGCACCCACTGAGAATCCTGTTGAAAGTGCCCTAGTTATTGGCGATTCTATTACACGGAACGTGAAAATAGAGACACCAGCCACCATAGTAATATAATAATATTATGTTGTATTTTTAGACAGAATGAATATTTTGGAAGTGAAATCTGAAAGGTGAATATGGATTATTGAATTTTTAACAATGAAAATGTGTGTGAACTGTTTTGAATTGAAATATTCACAGCTTAAATATGCAACCATGTTGAATTTCAGCCCATAAAAATACAAGCCCTAAAAATACAATGCATTAAAATACAAACACGGTTAATGCAATGCATATTTTTTTCAAGTAGTGCAATTCAACATGCCTTTTGTTTCAAAAACATATGGCACTATTTTACTTCCATAATATCCCAGCTGCATTGTTGTATCATCAGTTTCATACTTTCAGTTCATTGTTAAGGGCAAATATTGATGAGAATGTTATATATTGTTTTGGTGCTTATTTTTACATTCTGGAAATCTNTGCAACAATGCATTAAAATACAAGCACGGTTAATGCAATGCATATTTTTTTCAAGTAGTGCAATTCAACATGCCTTTTGTTTCAAAAACATATGGCACTATTTTACTTCCATAATATCCCAGCTGCATTGTTGTATCATCAGTTTCATACTTTCAGTTCATTGTTAAGGGCAAATATTGATGAGAATGTTATATATTGTTTTGGTGCTTATTTTTACATTCTGGAAATCTTTTTTGTTTATAGTTTGTATAGAGCATGAGATTTGAGTGCCACTGTGTCAGTTGTAAATGCCACACTTTTTTTTTTAACTTTTGTTGGGGCTAGAGCATGTGAACTGTATAGAGAGCGTTTGTTAAAAAGCCTGTTGATCGTATTTTCTTATTTCTTTGAATGTAATGAAAAGTGTTTTTCAAGTAACTCATGTTTACATTCATTACTGTGAAAAAGAAGTGATATGTTTTGATACTGTAATGTGCTGACACTCCCTAGTGAAAAAAAAAAAAATGCTAAGTATACTTGCAGCAAGACTAGTTATTAGTATATTTCAAGTGTGTTTATGATTAGTTAACTTAAAGTGTGCTATTTTGAAACAACTACTTTTGTACCAAGTATATTTTAGTTGTAATTAAGTTGTATAAAAACACAATTTTAAGTATATTTAGTGTACTTTTGTGTGCTAAATTGGAACAACTTCAAGTATACTTAGTACACTTTAAGTATATGCCTGTGTAGGGACTAATTACATGCTTGATTAGTGATATTGAAGTGTACTTAATTTGTGTTATAAGTATACTTTATTTGTGTCATAAGTATACTTTTATTTGTTTTTTAAGTATACTTTATTTGTGGTATAAGTACACTTTGTGTTATAAGTACACTTTATTTGTGTTACAAGTACACTTTATTAGTAATTTAAGTACATTACAAAATAGTTACGAGTGTCTTCCGAACACACAAGCAATATACAATGGATAAATTATTTTACAGGTAATAGTATATACTGTATGCTTAGTACCTTTGGCTTATTCCAAATACAAAAAATTACACACTTTGCAGTCAATAAGAGTACACTTTGTAATTACTTATACTTTGTATAATATAGTCAACATTTGAAGTGGATCAAAACCTTTAATCAAAGTTGTCCCAAAACCTTCTTCTTATGACAACTTTGCTGAACTTTTTCGATCCACTTCATTTGTTAACTACTGTACTTTGAATTACATAATCTCACACAATACAGTATTATAATTGTGCTAAATACAGTTTAACAAATTACTTAGGTGACATTTTCCCAAAGTTGAATGCATTTATTTTCAAGGCCATTAAAATAAATAAAATGTAACAAGATCACTAATGAAGAGATATTTCATTAACAAATCCAGTAGTTTTTATTTAAACTTAACATAGATTCAGCAAAACTTACCATGTTTTTCATTAAAGGGGTGGTCCAATGCGATTTCACTTTTTTAACTTTAGTTAGTGTGTAATGTTGCTGCTTGAGCATAAACAGTATCTGCAAAGTTACAGCGCTGCAAGTTCAAAGCAAATGGAGATATTGTCTTTTAAAGTTATGGCAGTTTATTGCCTACAAAAACGGCTGGTTTGGACTACAATGAGCTTCTTCCCGGGTTGGTGACATCATAAACCCTTGCTATTAACATAAACACTGCCCCCGGGAACACGCAACAAAGTGGGCGAGGCCATGTGGCACAGTATAATGGAAGCGGAAGAGTTGTTTACACCGAACGCGAGCTGTAACCATTATAATCTGTGATATTTTCTACACTGGATGCGGTGCTGAAGAAGCTTCCAGAATCTACACGAGTTCAATGCTGGATTTGCACAAAGGCTTTTACTGAAAGAAGCAGTTCCTACTTTAAAAGCAGAAGCTGCTGTTTATCGCTCCCAAACTGTAAGTACGTTTTATTGTTTGTACATGTCATTTAAACGTAATGTTATAGTTCTGTTGCTATTTTTAATGCATCAAGGACATATACAAAGAGCAACTCGTTTTTGCTAGCCAGTTAGCTAAGTTCTAGTGCAACAAACACCAACAGACTTCTATGTTCATAGACAAACAGTTGTTCATGTTATAAATTAAACGCTACCTTTACAAAAATGCGACTACTCAGTCATGTATTCTGCTACAGTAAAGCTTTAATCAGGATAAAACTGTATATTGAAAGCGAGTGCTGTGACGTCAGCAGGTCTGATTGGCTGAAGGCAGTGAGCAACAAAATCTGATCAAAAGTTGAAGAGACATTTGAATTCCGAAGTCTCAAGTTTAACCACTCTACATATTTTTTTCCGCTTGTAATGTTACTTATGCTGCTGGTGTGTTGTTCAATATAGATTTGTGTGTACGATTGTAAAATGATTCTGCCAGTCTAAACTTATTAAACATATTTGGAAATTTGTAAGCTACACTGCATATATTAAAAAAAGGGTTTTTAATGCATTAGTCATACTGAAATAAATAAGCACAAGTAATAAAATGAATTCCAAGGTTGAATAAGTAAACTTAAAATATATACTCAAATTTAACAACTTTAAATACACCACAACTTCAGGATATTAAATAATGTATTTTTTAAATATACTTCCAGTGCATTGTTACAATGATCATTTTCAGCACACAGTTAAAGTATACCTCAAATATATTTTTATAAAGTGCAAATAAATACACTTTAAAAAAAAACAAACTAAATTTACACTTCAAGTATATTTTTCTAAAATATATGTAGCGCCCCCTACCTGTCTTTAATTAATTAAGTAGGGCAGTGCACCCGATTCAATTACTATAAGCCTTCAGATGTTGAAGTTAGGCCCCTCTGGTGTCACAAATGAATTACTTCTCCTTTAGAAAGTTATATATAATGAAATCTATAGTAACTTATGAATAAACTCTTAGAATGAATAAAACTCTGGTGTAAGTAACAAAATGTAAAGAATTTAATTAAATAATAAAAAGGGGTTAAAACTATCTCAAAATGACAAATGGATCAGAATGTGAGCAATTCACACAAACACATTTGAGATGAATGTACCAAATAAATTCGGAGTAACGTTATCAAAAAGTCACTCTGAAAAAATACATCACAAGTTTAAATGTACGGAATAACACCGTATGAATCAATAGAAAACGCTGTGGGCCCACACACACACACACCAGTCACTCACTATACACCCCGTTGCAGGCCTGAGATGTTGCTGGAGTACGTGGTGGCCTTAGAAACAGTAAACTGGCCTCTTCACTCTCCTGAGCGGGAAAAACAAACTCACAAAGGTACCTGAATTCCGTAGGGGAATTACCAGTGACTCCGCTGCACTGTAGAAATCGCCGGTCAATCTTCCTTCGATGCGCAGCTGCGCACTTTCTGCAGGCGGGCCACAGACTCCTCACTTGCAGCAGTCAAACTCACAATTCTCACGTTAACTAGGCACTATGAAGTCTGTGCTCAGATCAACAGACAGCAAAGAATGTGAGTGTCTCTAGTATTTGTATCCGTACAAATGATATAGGAAGAATAACTTCGTCTTTATTAACGGTTCTTCACGCTAAAGAATGACGAAAGTCCACAATGTCGAGCGAACATACACAGGGAATTCAGTTACAAAACAAAATAACACAAACTCAAAACTTGTGTGTCATAATCAAGTTAATATACACAATTTAAGATATCAATATGATGAATAATCTGTTAAAACTTATCTTTATCGTAATCTATATCTGCTTATCTTTCCGATCGGCTGCACTCGTTTATCTTCCCTCTTGTCTCCATGGAAACTAAACCCTCACATAACATAACAAAACACGTCGGTGAGGGCGGGACTTAACGTTCATAAACCAATAGACTAGAGAAAGACCTAACTTGTAGGTCAAAATCACGTTTTTCACATGTGTATTACAATCAAACTTGATATATGCTCGTGTTCTTAACGGCATACATACCCACATTTTATACAGCAATATATAGAGCGCTATATTCCATTCACATTTTAGCTCTGAGCAAGAACAAAATGAAATAAAGTGAAACTCAATACCTGTAGAATTTTATTCTACTGTGTTACATGCTCCCCCTTCTAAAACATCTCATGTCCACATGAGCTCACTTCTTTACACTTTAAAGGTGACTTTAGGCTCAGTATAAGCATTTACTTGAGCACAATAATTACACTGTGCCATAGGGTGACACCACATGGTTTTACAAGGTTTCTTTTCTGACTCTTCCCCACCCTCTACATTTATGACCATCCCTCTATGAACCAGAGTTAAAGGTTGGTTAGTGGGCCGACCTAGGCTATCATAGCTCAGTCTGACTACTGGTCTTATGTTTCTTTTGGGGCGGGAATGAACAGTCTCTACTGCTTCTTTAGCATTTGCTATGCCAGGCTCTCCCCCTTCTAAACCAGGATCTCCCGTTTCCTCTGGAATCTGATCTGGGAGTTCGCCATGGCCTTCTTCAGTGAACATTGGTTCTGCCATTTCTGCAAGGAATCTATCCAGTTCACCTCCATGGTAAACAGTTTCCTCCTCCACTGCAGTTTCTTTCAGTGCAACTTGCGGTGTCTCAACCCTGTCCGGGCAGTAATAAGACAGGTCATCCTCTTCACTTTCAGAGTCAGAGTCATTCCTTACAGCTGCATTTCTTTCTCTTAATCATTTTCTCTGTTTTCTTTCCACAGATCTTGTCCTAATCTCCGGTGATGCAGAAACTTTCTTTGGTTCTCCAGGATCAGACAACCTCACATTGTCTCCAACTGGTAAGAGATGGTCTCGGTGTAATGTTCTTACACTGCCCATACCGGATTCAGGTTTCAGGCGATACACAGGTAAGTTCTTTAATTGTTCCACCACCAGGTAAGGAACTGAATTCCACTTGTCGCAGAGTTTGTTCTTTCCAGTCAAGGCCAGATTTCTTATCAGCACACGATCTCCTACTGCCAAGGTCTGATGTTTCACTCGTTTGTTGTACAGCCGTTTGTTCCTCTGCTGACTTTTCTGGGCAGTTTCAGTGGCTAACTGGTAAGCTCTCTGTAAGTCTGACTTCATTCTCTCCACATACTGTCGATGGCTTCCAACTCCCTTTCCATCAGGTGAAGTCCCGAAACACACATCTACCGGCAGACGAGCCTCTCTTCCGAACAGAAGATAATATGGTGAGTACCCAGTCGCCTCGTTCTTAGTACAGTTGTAAGCATGTACCAGTCTGTTAATATGTTGACTCCATCTGTTTTACTCTGCAGGATTTAGGGTACCAAGCATGGAAAGCAGCGTTCTGTTGAACCTTTCTGGCTGGGGGTCTCCTTGTGGATGGTAGGGAGACGTTCTGGATTTTCTGATTCCCAGCATACTCAGTAGCTCTTTTATGAGCCCACTTTCAAAATCTCGTCCCTGATCGGAGTGTATACAGGAAGGTAAGCCATAGTGAACAAAGAATTTGTCACACAGTATCTTGGCCACAGTCAGAGCTTTCTGGTCCTTGGTGGTGAAGGCTTGGGCGTAGCGTGTGAAATGGTCAGTTACGATGAGCACATTGCCAATACCTTTTGAATCAGGCTCGATTGACAGGAAGTCAATGCACACTAAGTCGAACGGCCCACTGCTGGTCATGTGATTCAGTGGTGCAACTTTTTTTAGGCAATGTCTTTCTCGTTACACAGCGGCCACAGTTCTTAACATACTGCTCTATGTATGCAGACATTCTAGGCCAATAGAAGCGATCTTTCAGGAGTTCAGTAGTTTTCTCTACTCCCAAATGACCTGAGTCATCATGCAGGGAGTGCAGTACTTCGGGCCAGTACCTCTCTGGTAAGACGAGTTGTGATTTCTCTCTACCACAGGAACTTTTGGTGACTCTGTACAGAAGTTGACTCATGATGTTTAACTTGCCGCTGTAACAGAGCAATGGTCGCATTGGAGCTCTTAGCAACGGTAAGTATTTTCCATAACTCCACTTCTCGCTTCACTGCACCAACTACAGGGTCCTCCTCTTGCGCTTTTCTCAAATCTGCATAAGTCAGCTGTTCCAGTTGACCCAGACCCAACGCTGTGGGACAAGAGAATGCCTCGGGTATACTCTGAGGTAAAACACCTAAGTGATCCACCAGTCGGGATGATGACTCTTCACTTTCATTAGTCATAGCCAGAGCCGGATTAACGCAAAGGCAAACTAGGCACGTGCCTAGGGCCCGATTGGCGGGATGGGGCCCAGACAGAGGGACAAAAAAAATAAAAAATAATAAAAATAAAATAAAAATAAAATGTACAAATGTCCTATCTACAATTTACTTCAATATTTATTAATTAACTAAAAATAGTGACGATGTTTATCTTAACCATAGACTGTTACATTACGTCACATTAACGCCAGCCCATGTCCGAGGAGACGTCAGCGGCGGTCAAAGCTAGCAGGCAGGTGTGTTTTGAGTAGGCTAACATTCAAGATGCTTTCGGGTGCGGCAAAACGTAAAAAGAAAAAAAATGAAGAGGAACAAAAGAAGAGACAGCGGGGGGCTTTACAGAAGTTTCTGTCGGGCAGCCGTCCGACAGCTGTGAACCTGCTCAGAGCCAGGCCCGGAGACACGGCCCGAAGACGCGGTGGAAGATGCGACGGGAAATGCGGCGCCTGCGCCGTCAACATCAGCGCCGTCACAGAACGACAAACTGATGGAAGAACAGTACACAAAGTTTGGCACAATGTGGTATTTTAAGATTAAACCGTTCTGACGAACAGTTTATGACATCCTTCCAGAACTTCTGTATATCAGAACATTCCCATAGACAGTGAATTAGAGTTCCTTTATAATTTTGGCATTTTGTACATATATCAGGAATATTGCTAGACATATGATTGAGTTTTTCAGGTGTTATATAAACCCTTGTCAACCATTTATACTGTAATAATTTAAGCCGCGTGTTTATGATTTGTTTTTGCGCCTTTAAACATGCTTCAGTCCATTCAAATTCCTCTATTTCTTCTTGAATGTCTTTCCTCCATGCGTTTAATTTGTATACAGCAGACTCTTTAGAGTTAGACATTATTAAATTATAATATTTTGACAATTGGCCCTTTTCACCTCTTTTTTCAATTATTTCCTCAATTAATGACAGTTTGGGAATGTACATAATATCTGTAGACCTGGAAGACATAAAACTTTTAAGCTGTGAATATTAAAAAAAAATGTTTTGAGGGAATCTGGTGTTTATCACACAATTCTTGAAATGTAAGAAGTATTCCATCCATATACAAGTCTTTAATAGTCTGAATACCTTTAGTTTTCCATAGTTTAAATCCTCCATCCTTATATTTATTATTATTTATTGTTAGACAGTTTCTAAATGGTCTTGATGAATGTGAAGGGGTCATGTTTGCCTTCTTGTTCTTAATTACAACATTTATAAATGTTGTAAGCTATTGCATTTTGCAGAAAATCTTAATTAAATGTGTTGATTAAATGATAATATAGATAAACTTATTTGCTCTGTTTACATAGTTTACTGACACCTATTGGTTATTTACTGGTACTACTGCCTTAACAATGACACTCCCAATGGATGAGGATAATTTAATAGCATTTAATAGAGCCGTGTAATGACGTATAAATAATGAATATCAAAAAATAGTCTGATAGACTGTTTAATATACAACACAACCAATTTGTAACCAAAGACTAGGCTATGTAAAATGTGAATTAACTTTTATTAGTAACTTTGGTAAGTTTCAGATTTCAATTCATAAATAACATCGATGGAGGGGGGCCCAAAAAATGCAGCCTGCCTAGTGTAGTCCATTTATTTAATCCGGCTCTGGTCATAGCTAACTGACAGATAGCTCTAACTCCTGACTTGGGTATTTCCTTCCATTCAGAGCAAGCTGTGGATTCACAGGGGTAGCGAGACAACACATCCGCGTCGATGTTATGACTTCCTGGCTTGTATTGCAAGCTGAAGTTATAGGTAGCTAATGCAGCTAACCACCGATGACCTGTTGCACTCAGCTTAGCACTTGACAACACATAGGTAAGTGGATTGTTGTCTGTTTTCACCACAAACTGGGCACCATATAGATAGTCATGGAACTTGTCCACAACCGCCCATTTGAGCACCAAGAACTCCAGCTGATGAATGGGGTAACGTTGCTCGGATGGACTTAGTTTTCTGCTTGCGTAGGCCACAGGCCTAAGTCCACCAGGATGCTCCTGATTCAGAACGGCACCCAGTCCACTCAGACTGGCGTCAACATGCAGTACATAGGATTTGTTTGTATTGGCAAAAGCAAGTACTGGGGCATGTGTGAGACAGTAAATGATTTTATGGAAAGCTGCCGTACAGTCGTCATCCCAACGCTCTCCAAATGGCTCAGATGCTTTGAAGTATTTCTTGCCATCATCTTTTGGTTTTGCCCAGATGTTGGTGGGTAACCTTTGGTGAGCTCGGTCAAAGGCCTCACAATGGCAGAGTAATCCTTTATGAAACGCCGGTAAAATCCACAAAATCCCAGGAACGACCTCAATGTCTTTAGGTCGGTGGGCATTTTCCAGCGTGTTACGGCTTCAATCTTGGCTGGGTCGGGTGATACGCCAGCAGCTGACACAATGTGACCCACATAACGGACTTGTGACTGGCAAAACTGACACTTGTCAATCGAGACTTTCAAGTCACACTCACGCAGACGGTCTAGGACCTTTAATAGCCTCTCTTCGTGTTCTTCAAGTGTGCGTCCGAACACAATGATGTCATCAAGGTAGACTATTACTTGGAGGAGGTGCATGTCACACACGGCTTTCTCCATTAGCCGTTGGAATGTGGCTGGAGCTCCAGTAATTCCTTGAGGCATCCGTTGAAACTGGAAGAATCCAAGGGGACAGATAAACGCTGTCTTCTCTTTATCTTCCTCCGCCATGGCTATTTGATAATATCCACTACGGAGGTCCAGTACGGAAAACCATTTACTTCCAGCAAACAGTCCAGGGCATCATCGATCCTGGGAGTGGTGTACTGATCTGGGATGGTACGAGCATTTAGGGTTCGGTAGTCGATGCACATCCTTATTGTCCCACTCTTCTTCCGTGCTATTACTATGGGCAATGCGTATGGACTCCTTGACTCTTTGATGATTCCAGCCACTAACAGGTCTTTGATGTGACGTCGTACATTCTCGATGTCCGCAGGCGCGATGCGTCTGGAGCGCTCTCTGAATGGTTTAGAGTCTTTCAGCCTGATGTGATGCTCAACTCCTTGAGCTAGTCCCACATCCCACTCACTGGTAGAAAAACATCCCCTCTGGTCGACAATTTCTGACGCAGCCTCTGTTCCCAGGCCTCAGGGATGGATGACTCCCCAAAATTAAATAAGCTTGAGCCCTATGGTTTGAAAGCTCTGTTCTCCAGAACTTACGGTGAGCGTGTCGGTGGGATACACATTGGCAATTACTGATCCCGCAGGAATGGAGATATCTTTAGATGTTTCATTATGGACCAGGACTTTGATATTGTTACCCTCTACTGCTGAAGATGGGAGTACCACTGGAGTTATGAACGTTCCAGCTGGAAGACTATTCTCTTCAGGGGTGTCTACCACAAATATCTCCTTTCTCAAAGGCTTTTCAGTCTCCACTTAGCACAAACTTCTCCCCTTGGTGGAACTACGCAATCACCAGGTCCTATCCATCTGACTTTTCCATCAGGTCTGTCAGGAACGGTTTCAGTCTCTTGTTTTGACAGCTGGATTGCAGGGTGTTGAGTCTGGATTCTCAACGCATGTGCAACACTGGATCCTTCAGCAGCATGGCTAATAGCCGCAAGACGTTTGAAGAAACTGGCGTTCGTACCAATAATGACTGGCACTTGTGAGGGACCCTGGGGCTCAGGACATACTAGCGCCAAGATGGACAATGGCTCCTCCACACCAGTGACAGAGGCAGGGAATGTGACATCCACTACAATATACCCCTTGTATGGGTAACTGGAAGAATGGGCACATCAGGCAGTTTCTTGGAGTACCAGCTGTCAAACACAATCATCACTTGTGATCCGCTGTCTAATAGTGCTTGACACACACAGCCATTAAGATTCACTTCTACAGTGGATGCTGGCCCTACTAGACCTTTGGGAAGACGGATGGAGTTGTAGATGTCTGTCTGGCTCTTTTTGGAGAAACAGGCCTGGTTTGACCCACTTCTGTCTTCATCCATCTCGTTCTTCCCACTCTTTGCCTGCCGCAAGGAACGAATCAGCTTTTGAATCACTTGATCAGAATTTGGTGGAGCTTGACACTTTGTTGCAATATGACCGTCTTCTCCACACCTGTAGCAGAAGTAGTCATCTCTTGTTCTGGCTGACTTGTATCTTAAGTACATGGATACAGACTGGGACTGGGATGGTTTTTGCTGCTGCTCTGGAACATGAGGTGAGTATTGAGTAGAACTGACACTCAGAACTGCCAACTGCTGCTGTAAGTGTTGGACCTGTTTCTTTAACTCTTGGACTTCTGAATCATCATTTTTTTCAGTCTTCTTGGTTGTTTTTCTTTTGTTTTAATCACTAATGATGAAGTAGACAAGGTTTTGGGCTCACCTCCACTTATTTGGCTTCTCAATTCTTCAAACTCAGCCTTCAGTTCTTGTATGACAGATGTGCTGGCTCTTTCCTCTTCATGGAATTGTATGGCTTTGGCTTTTGCAGACATTCTGTGGTGAGCAGCTTCACTCTCCTCTGCCTCACGTATTTCCTTTAGCAGACTCAGAAAAGAGGGTGGGTGATTTTTCCTTTCTCTCAGTCTCAACTGGAGCAACATCATGTCAGAATTCACAGCCCCTCTAATCAGCTGTTCCACTCGTACTTTGTCCACCAGTCTGGGGGACAGCCCATCTCTTTCCACTACTTTGCTGAGGGTCTTCTCCATCCTTCTCAGGAATTCAGACAGAGCCTCCCCTGTGCCCTGGCGCATAAGACGAAAATTGAAGTATAAATCCTCACCAGACTCAGATGATCCAAACGTGCTCTCCAACGCTTCCAAGTACTGCAAAGCACTCGCTTCAGGGTCTGAAAATCGAACAGCTCTTATGATGTCCAATGCAGGTCCCTTGAGGCTTTCCACAATTCTGCGTCGTTTTTCTTTTTCAGAGCAGTCACACTCAGTTATTATCAGCCTGGCTTGGTCCATCCAAGTTTCCATATTCTCCTCTCCCACAGGGGTTGGAGCTATGGCTGAAAAAGTGTGCAGGTGACGATATGCATTGCTGTCACTTGGGAGCTTTACTGTTTTTGCAAAGACCTCACCCATGGCTCGTATAATTGACTCAGGGGAACTGTCTTGGGCACTGGGAGGAGAAATCAAAGCTTGTATATCACTGAGAGACTTTCCTTCTTCCATCAGGAACTTTGCTAACTTTTCAGTAAATCCTCCAGTAGCTGCGTCAGATGCAGATTCCTGTGTCTGAATTACTATGACTGACCAGGGCTCGCTCTTTTCTCCCCATGACACTTCAGTAGGTATGCGCTTAGGGTCAATGGCTTGTTTGCACTCACACAACACCAGCAGAGAATGTGAGGTAGGTCCTTCTCTCGTGTCTCTTACACAAACTCTTCCTAGCGCTTTTACTGCCTGCATCGTCTCTTCAATTTCAGCCACTTCTGTGTGAACAGGTACATTTAAAAGCATTAAAGCATAAGTCTCGTCAATGCCAGCATCTTTACACCAGTTGGCTAACTCTGCTTGGAGGAATGGGTCTTTTGTTAGAGCCATGACAACACTGTATGTAGTTCTCAGTCTCTTATAATGCAACAACAGGGTATGCTTGAGCTTAACAGCCAATCAGAGCTGCTGACGTCACGGTCCTCATCTGAATCCCCCTCGCTCAGTCACTCAGGGACTTTCAGGTGAATTATATTGTCGCAATGTATAATTTATTTAATAAAACACTGAAAGCGCAATACATCGCTCAATCTTCGGAATTTTGACCAGTTCAATCAAGTGACATCGCAGACTGACAGATGGTGACGACAACCGGGAATTTAATGGCCTAACGTGATCCTGAAAGAACCGGAGAAAAGTGCTGCTATTTGGAGGTAAGTTGTAGTCTACCAGTTAACAAACTTATTTTCTTTAACAAACGGAGAGCGATATTTCGGCTTAATATCTCCTTTTTGAGTTTGTGTGTGGTGGTTTATGGCACATTGTATGCAGCACCAAAACATTCATATGATTGGTCAAATCGGCCCGTATTCTGTACGATATTAATTCATAAAGTGTCGTATGCTTGACTATGAATCGAAAACAACATCGACATGCCATACTGATACAGTTCCTGCTGCTAATCTTCATTTACTGTTCAGAAATATTATTGGTTCAATATAGGATTTAGACAGACTATTGTTAACGTGAATAAAGAGTTGAACATGCTGTCTGACCTTATATCTATATTCTGATAACAGATGCTGTTCTTCACGAGTTCCTGCAGTCACTGTGTAAGCGGCCATCAGACACAATAATGAGAAGATCATCAGAAAATGGAATATAATTGTCACGGTTCATGAATCCGTTGTTTCATCCTGGTGTCTGTGTGATGGTGTGGGTGTGTCACCTCATTGTTTTGTGTGGGCGTCGCCGCTGATTGTTGATCAGCGGCAGCTGTGGGCACTTACCATCGGCCTATTTAACGCCTTGTCTTTCGTCTCTTGTTTGTCAGATCGTTGTGTGGAGTCCGGTTGTTTGTGTCTCGTGTTCTCGTGTTTGTGTGTTCCCTGGATTGGACTTCTAGCCGCTGTTTCCTGTTTCTCGTGTTCCTTGTTGGATTACTCCCTGGATTTCACTCACGGACTCACGGACACCACTCTCCATGGATCACCATTCTCCACGGATCACCATTCTCCACGGATCATCATTCTCCACGGATCACCACCGTCCATCGAAGTCCCTGTGTTACCACTCTCCTGCTGACTGTTTATGTTCTCATGTGTCTGTTCTGACTATCTTGTGTGTGAAGCTCTAATAAAGAGATTAACTTGCATTTGCATCCTGCCATCATTCCGTGACAGAACGATCTGACCAATCATGGACGCAGCAAGTTCAGCAGCTTTAACGGAGTTCATCAACCACAGCATCTCCCGCATTGACCAGCAGCAGGAGAGCATCAATGCCACCGGACGCGCTGTCCAAGCGCTGGTAACACAGGTGTCCGGTCCCTCCCAGCAACTTCAACAGCTTCACGCTCCCACTGCGCCACCCACACCGCCGGTCTCCCCTGCATCACTGGAGCGACGCGATCTGCCAGAGCCCCGCCTTCCTGTGCCCCAGAGTTACGCCGGTGAGCCAGAGTTTTGCAGAGCTTTTTTGAATAAGTGTTCTTTGCATTTTTCACTGCAGCCTCGCACGTTCGAGCAGGAGGAATCCAAGGTGGCGTTCGTCCTCATTTTACTGACCGGGAAGGCGGCCTTATGGGGGACGGCGGTGTGGGAGAATCAAGACCCTTGCTGCACCTCGTTCCTGGCACTCTCCGCCGAGATGAAGAGGGTGTTCGACCGTGCGGTTGCGGGCAAGGAGGCCGCTCGTCAACTCACCGAACTCAAGCAGGGCAGCCGCACGGTCGCGGACTACGCCATCCAGTTCCGCACCCTCGCGGCGGAGTGCCGATGGAACGAGGACGCGCAGTGGGATGTGTTCCTGCATGGGCTGGCCGACCGTATCCACCGTGAGATTTATGCCCTGGATCTTCCTCAGACCTTTAACGGGCTGGTGGACCTCGCCTTACGGGTGGATTCCCGTCTCCAGAGGCTGGAGCTNGGGGTAGCCACTGTCCCCTGTAAAGCAGATATTTTCTGCTAACTGGGCACAGACATAATGTAATACCTAAAATAAACTGGTTAAAATTTATGAATCTATTATTTTTATTATTATTGTGTTCTCATTTAAAAGACACTTGGAAGTTTACTAAAAGCATAGAAAACATGAGACCGAAAATGCGAGAAATTTAAAGTCAAATGTAAAATTAATTTCTTTCAAATTTGAGGTTGATACGCCAAAAATATTATTTACCTAATAGCCAACCATCAGGAATTTGGCCTTCACTGAATTGTTGACAAAGTGCTGAGGTGGTGAGTATGAAGGAATCATGGGTACTCCCAGGCCATTTTGCTACAAGGTTTGTGATTTTTAGTGAAGCATCACAGACTATCTGGGCATTAATTGAATGAAAATTCTTTCTGTTGACATATAGTTCTTCATCATCAGATGGGGCCTAATAAGATTAATGTTGAAAGCAAGTTAAAAAGAAATGTTAATATAACTAATTCATGTATTACATATTATTTACCTTAAGGCCGTGTGTCCACCAAAGCGTTTTTTCCAGCTGCTAGCGTACTTTTTCAATTGTTTTCAATGGGAGCGCCACGTTTTTTAAACGCCAGGAGCGCTTTTTCGCACTCAAGCGCTGAGAGCTCTGCGTTTTTTACTGGTCGCCTCGAGTTGAAGAATGTTCAACTTTGAGTAAAACGCTGCGCTCATCACTGTCACTTTTTAGCCAGCCGTCCAATCAGAGTGGAGGAGGGGCGGTACAAATACAACACCCGCCAACTGTCACAACATTCTTGCTGTGCAACGACAACGACATCAACAAGCAGAGAACGGAAACAAAATGGATGAAAAATGTATATTGCTGGTCTCCGAACATACGTGCCTATACAAGATGACATCCCTGGATTACCACAATGTTCATTTAAAAAACAATGCTTGGAGGAACATTTCATTGGGGATGGGTCTTTCAGGTAAGCAGCGGTCATTCAGGTGATCAGTGGGGGGCGGGATCAACAGTAGCGTAGCTTGCAAACCGTCAAAGCTAATTTTTAATAGCCTATACATTTCTATATATATATTAAGAGTATTCTCATTGTTTTTAGTTATTTCTCAATCACTAATCTTTTTTTTTTATACAAATTTCAGTAGAAAAATGTCATAAAAAGTGGAAATACCTAAGGGACACTTACAAGAGAGAGAAAAATAAAGAGAAAGAGAGAAAGAAGTCAGGTTCATGGGCAGCAGGAGGCAGTCGGAGGTGGAAGTATATGTCCATCCTCCGCTTCCTGGAGCCATACATCACGGACAGGGACGTCCGTCATCTAGTGATGAAGATGTCAGTGTAGTGGCTCTCCTTGAGTCTATGGTAACACCAGAGGTAGTATAGCATACTACGTTAACATCAATGTTATCTGTTTTGTGTAATAAGTGCTACTAACGTTATATCTTTTTTAAAGAATTGTAGAAATTACATGTTAAATGAAATGGATGTTACTGAAATGGCAGTGGTCCTGATGGTGGTGGGAGTTATTGTGAGGCATTAGATGACAGAATGCTGCCATGCAACTTCACCTGCTGGAGAGGAGAAGTAGGTGGTGTACTTTTGCCTAACTTCTAGTGCTTCCCTAGAGGCATTGTTGCTGCCTACTCGCTGGATGGGCTGCATGGCAAACTGCCTCGGATGGCAGGGGGGCACAATATCCTTCCTCTACATCAGCATCCTCATACCGTAGGAAATTGTGAAGGACGCAAATGGCCCACTGCATCCGCCACTTTTGGTGAGACACCCAGCACTCTGTGGTAGAGTCTCCATTGGGCAGCAAGGATCCCGAATGTGCACACCACCATCCTCCTGGCATGGGAAAGACGGCAATTGAATACATGCTACTCTCTGTCAAGGTGTTTTCCTGGGTAGGGTCGGAGAAGGTGCCTCTTCAGAGGAAAAGCCTCATCACTCACAAACACATGTGGCACAGGCTGAAGGTCTTCTGCTCCTGGTAAAGCTGCATCATTTGGCCGGTCAAGGGTCCCCTGTTGGAGGGCCTTGCCAAAGTTTGAGGCACAGAGGGTCCCACCATCGCTGCTTTTTCCATATGCCCCCAGATCCACCATCCAGAAAAGGTACGGGGCATCAACTACTGCTAGGAGGACGATTGAGAAGCTCTCTTTGTAATTGAAATACATGGACCCTGTTGATGATGGGGCCTGTATTGCAACATGCTTCCCATCGATTGCTCCCAGACAGTTGGGGAAGTTCCAAAGCCTATGAAAGTCTTCAGCAATCCTCTTCCAGTGGTGTTGTTCAGGGAAGGGCATATATTCCTGGCATGACAGACCATATTGCCTCACACACTTCTTTCACCACCCTTGCCACTGTGCAGTAACCCATTCTGTAGCTAAAAGCTATCGATCTGAATGAGTCTCCTGTTGACAGATACCTGAAATAAATACAAAAAAAAAGTTGCAAACGGCCATTAGTTAAATTTTTTATAGAACATCTATTTAAGTCATGCTTTAATTATATTAAACTACATTAAATGATTTAGATGTAAATATCTTGTCACTGAATCATAAATACCTAAAAAAAAAAAGTAAATAAGTAAAATAAGCGCTGTTGTACCATTTAAAAAAAAATTATATATATATATTAGTTTTCTGGTGCGTCTCTAAGCACCTTTACCTTATTTTTATTATTCTCAGGTTAGGTAAGTAAGTCAAATCTGATCTAATTTATAAGCATTTTAAAATACTTACAATCAGACAGAAGACTTCTCCGTGGTCTGTTCAGGCTCAACGACTTAAATTAATGCCACATGAGGCTGAGTTTAATTATAAAGTTATAAGTTAATATATGTATTACATTAATACTACTAGCATTACATATGTTCTACAAACATTCTATACAAGTAATTAAATAAAGTATAAGTATTAAAAAGTTCTTCATTCAAGGCAATATCAGTGATGTAGGCATCATCAGCATTGGTTCTGGTGTCAGAGACGCAGCCTCGGGTGTGAAGCAGCCCCTCCTGCTCTCTTCATGTTCCAGCCTTTTATAGACTATCTGACCTCTTGATGTCATCTTCTTTGGAATTCCCCTCATCTGAGTCTATATATAAAGGCCTTTTTTCTTTGCTCTCGGACTCTTCTCCTCTGCTGCATCCTGCGCTTCGTCTTCAAGACATCCTTCAATGGTAATGTTTGCCTTTCTTACTAATACATGTTATGTCTGTACTGTTCTACTAGCATGCTTAATTAAAATCTTAAAACAACAGTTGTAGTGTCTTCCTTTATAAACATATTCTTAATAAAGCTTTACAACAATAGTGTTTTATCTCTTATCTTTGTAAACGTATTAAAGTACTTTTACAATAACAGTTGTCTTGTCTTCTTTAATGAGCTATTAACCCATTTGTTTCTTTTTTCTCAATAAACAGTTATCATATACAAATTATCATGCATTTTTTCACTGTTTACACACAAACAAGTTATCTATATATCTCTTATGACAGCTGTCCTTCATAAACAGCTATTTTCTTTTCACTGTTTACACTCAAACAAGTTATCGAACATGTTTCTTCCTCCAATATATCTCTTATGGTAGCTGTCCTTTATAAACAGCTAACATCTGTTTTTTTTTTCTTTTCTTCAAATCACAGGTGTGTTGTCATTATTATTACTTATTATTCACTTACTTCAATAAATGTATTTTTCTTCTTAACTCTCAGTTGTGTTGTCATTATTATTCTTTATAAGCAGAAGAGGTACAAGTAGCATAGAAAAGTTGCATTCCCTAATGAAGCAGGGTGTGGCTGATATCAACTACAGGTGCTGGTCATATAATCAGAATATCATCAAAACGTTGATTTATTTCACTAATTCCATTTCAAAAAGTGAAACTTGTATATTATATTCATTCATTACACAGACTGATATATTTAAAATGTTTATTTCTTTTAATTTTGATGATTATAACTGACAACTAAGGAAAATCCCAAATTCAGTATCTCAGAAAATTAGAATATTGTGAAAAGGTTCAATATTGAAGACACCTGGTGCCACACTCTAATCAGCTAATTAACTCAAAACACCTGCAAAGGCCTTTAAATGGTCTATCAGTCTAGTTCTGTAGGCTACACAATCATGGGGAAGACTGCTGACTTGACAGTTGTCCAAAAAATGACCATTGACACCTTGCACAAGGAGGGCAAGACACAAAAGGTCATTGCAAAAGAGGCTGGCTGTTCACAGAGCTCTGTGTCCAAGCACATTAATAGAGAGG